>CAUYON010176003.1:0-14896 GCA_963573935.1 Arctocebus calabarensis
CCCCCCCCCCCCCCCCCCCCCCCCCCCCCCCCCCCCCCCCCCCCCCCCCCCCCCCCCCCCCCCCCCCCCCGGACGGGGCATGCTATGGGCAGAGTCTTGGGCAGGTCTACAGGGCATAGAAATTAAAGTGAATCAGGCTGAGTTTGACTACATACCCCCTAGAACTCACGGCCTTGTGATCTTGGCATAGCTGTAGGTTGTACCACAGGGAAACCGTGGCCCAGAATAGGAATCTCTTATCTGACCTAAAGATGCCCAGTGAAAAGGTGCAGAGTCAGAGCTCAAACCCAGGGCCAGACCAAACTTCCAGGATCCAGAGTCATTCCAGCCAGGGAATTTCCATGTCCTTCTCATCCTGGAGAGTTTGGGGGTTTTCTTGGCTTAACACAACCCTTGTATCCCTCTGTGGTCCAGACTGGGGACCACCTACTGTGGCCCAATGTGGGGCTGAGTGAGACAGACTTGTTTTTATTCATTCATTTCCTCCCTTCCTCCCAGGGCCTCAGAGAGGCTCCATCCCAGCCCTGGTCCCCAGGGAGAAGCCATCAGTCTGGGCGATCCAGTCTGGCCATCCAGACACCTCCAGCCCTGCAGGATCAGGGCTGAGCCCAGCCCTGGGGGCATGTCCAGAGTGGGAGCCAGAACACGAAGCCATGTTTCTGTGGAACTGCCTGGGCAAAAACCCAGAGGTATAACATTAGACAGCCTGGGCAAGATTAGGAAACAGGGACTCCTCTTGCAGGGCCAGAGTAATGGGAAGCCACAGAGGATGTATGAAGAGGAGAGGGCCTGGGAGTCAGAGAAGAAAGACCCTTCCCCAGTCGCAGGCTCTGAGCTTGCAGAGGAAGCCAGTTGCTAGGTAACTGGTTGCCCCTGGCAATAAGCCCCATTCCCTCCCATTCTCCCTCCCCAGCTGGGGCTCCTCTTACTGACATTTGCCTTCTTAAAGGGGCTGTACCCCCTTTCCACCTGCAGAGAGAGATCTGACCTCTGCCCTTTCTCCAAGGGTCAGACTCCCCAAACTATCTTATGAAAGGCTGTGTGACCCCAGTAAGGAGCTGTGCTTCTCTGATCCCCTGTTAGCTCCTCTGTGTAAGGGAAGTTGACCATTTCAGGATCAAAAGTTGCCCACATTTTGGAACCCTGACAGTGGCACCTACATATATTTTAAATTCTTTTTAATTGCATGAGGCATGCAAGCTCCCTGCAGAAAATTCAGATCAGCAAAGAAAAAATAGAAACCACCCCCGACTCCCCCACCTCAACCAAAGATAGCCCAATGCAGAGTGGTTAGGAGCTTTGAATTCTGGGTTCCAATTGGGCTCTGCTGAGAGCCCTTAGACATGTGGACTTGGGCTTTCTGAGCATTAGTTTCCTCGTTTGGGAATAGGGAATTAAATTCCTGCCTTATCCCTGGACTCAGGAGGACTCCCATGACATGTCACTAGATAGGTGTCTTTTAATCAGTTGTTTGTATTGGAGCTGCCACATATGCCTGGCTCTTTGCTGGATGATTCTGGGGCCCCAGATGTCCTGAAAGAGGTTCCCATCATAGGACATCAAGCCAGACAGGGATGCCCCAGTTTTGTTGGGCCAGGGCAGATCCAGAGGCATAGAGGACACTAAGAAGCCACTGGGAAGCGTGAGTAGGTGAGGGATATGATCAAGCTCTGTTGGAAAGATTCTACTTGGGCTGGCACACAGGCAAAATTTGAGTCTAGAGGCTTTCGTAGGAGACACAGGTCCAACACAGCCCCTTCCTACGACCCTCAGCTGCCAGCCCAGTCCAAGGAAGGCAGACATCACTGGGGAGTTGCCATGTCTGGGAAACAGGCCAGTGGTTGGCTCCAAGTCAGCCCCAGATGCTGGCCTGGACAGCGGTGCCTGGTGCAGCTTCACCCGAGGATCCCCTGGGTCCAGCACTGTGCCAGCCTCATCTCACCAAGGCCCTTGGAATTTGGGTGCTGTCATTGTCCTAACTTGTCAGACAAGGAAGGAAATTGAGGCCTTAGGAATGAAGTCACCAACCTACCAACCTAAAGTGACCCAGGGCATGTAAGGGGGATTTGACCCCTGAACCCTGGAAGTACAACTCAAAACGTGAGAAAAGAGAAAATATATTTCTGATGAGCTGATGGGAACAAAGTTAGAGACGCTTCCCAGAAAAGGTAGACCTGACAATGATCCCTGAGAAGTAGAAGGATTTGGATGATTGGGAGGAGATACAGGCTGGTGAGCTGGTGGCAGGAATGGCCTGGGCAGTGGTGGAAAGGCACTGTATGTCTTTTTTGTTTGTTTATTTGTTTTGCTGGAAAGGTTAGGAAAAAGCCAGGAGATGAAGCTGGAAAGAGAATTACAGACTAAGAACTTGGACTTCAGACTCTGGTGGGCAGTAGGGATCCATTGATGATTCTAGAATGCGGGGGGGGGGGGTGTGTGACCATTGAGAGAGTCAAGTCTGTTCCAGTCTTTGCTTCAATTTCTCCATTTATACAGCAAGAGGGATTATCCAGCAACAACTTCTGGCTTTAGCTTTCAAAACTTCTGGGCACTGGGAGGGTGAACCCAGGAGGTTAGAGGAGAATGGAGGAAACCACCATTTATGAGGAGCCTCCCAAGTGATACCAAAGGGATCATCACTTCAGTGATTTGTGTTGGGACATAAATAACATCAGATCTCTCTGCAAGCCTCCTCTTTCAGTCCCAATTACAAGGCCTCGTTTGGTGCGGAAATGTCTCCAATTCCCTCAGAACCCAGCTGGTTGCCCTCTTGAATGGACAACTTAAGGTTCAGGCTTGATACCCTTCACAGGTGACAGGATCTGGCCAGCATTAAAACATAATTGTTGCCTCTTTTTTTCCTATTTTCATCATATGGCAAGAGGTCCTGATTTTCTATTTAGAATAGCAGTAAAAGTTTTCCTTTTTCATAAATGCATTTGGAAGAGAAACATGAGCAAACTTTTTTTTTTTTGAGACAGAGCCTCAACCTGTCACCCTGGAAAGAGCGCTGTGGCATCACAGCTCACAGCAACCTCCAATTCCTGGGCTCAAGCGAGTCTCCTGCCGCTGCCTCCCAAGTAGCTGGGACTACAGGCGCCCACCACAACACCCGGCCATTTTTTGGTTGCAGCCGTCATTGTTGTTTGGTGGGCCTGGGCTGGATTCGAACCTGCCAGCTCAGGTGTACGTGGCTGGCACCTTAGCCACTTGAGCCACAGGTGCCAAGCTGAGCAAACTTAAAGTGTTAAGTAACAATATGATGAATTATCAAAAACTAGAGTTCCCTTGAAGGTTTGGGAGATGCTGATGTGGATCATCCTGGTTCTTACTTCATCCCCATATAAGAGGTGATTGACTCCTTGCCCCATCTTACTGAGGAGCTACTAAAAGTTCAGAGAACAGTGAATTGTCCAGTTCATACAGCACAGCCCTGGCCTCTTCTGCTGTGATGCTCCCAGAACTTGGAGGAAAGAGGTTGTGTGTAAAGCATTAGCATGCTCCAGGGCAGAGGCCTAGTTCACCTCAGTACTAGCAGGTAACAGCAGAATAAATAATTCATTTATTCAACAAACTCAAAGCCTCATTCTGTGTTGTGCTTTGCTGAGTCCAGAGAGAGAGCTCAGACCTCGATTGTTCTCTGGGTTCTCAGAGGAGTGTCCATGTTGATGAGAACAGAAAACACAACTATAGGACGGCACGGTGGCTCATGCCTGTATTCCTAGCACTCTGGGAGGTAGAGAGAGGAGGATCCCTTTAGCTCAGGAGCTGGAGACCAGACTGAACCAAGAATGAGACCCTGTCTCTACTAAAAATAGAAAAATTAGCAGGGCATCATGGTGTGTACCTATAGTCCCAGCTACTTGGGAGGCTGAGGCAGGAACTGAGGCTTGAACCCTGGAGTTTGAGGTTGCTAGGGGGAGGCCATGTCACTCTAACCTGTGACAGTGAGACTCTGTCTCAAAAATTAAAAATTGGCTTGGCACCTGTGGCTCAAGTGGCTAAGCCTGAGCTGGCAGGTTCGAATCCAACCTGAGCCCACCAAACAAGGACGGCTGCAACAACAACAAAAAAAATAGCTGGGCATTGTGGCAGGCGCCTGTAGTCCCAGCTACTTGGGAGGCAGAGGCAGGAGACTTGCTTGAGCCCAGGAATTGGAGGTTGCTGTGAGCTGTGTCCTCTATCCAGGGTGACAACTTGAGGCTCTGTCTCAAAAAAAAAAAAAAAATTAAAATTAAAAATTGAAGAAAAGAAAACACAACTACCGTATACCGGGTTGTTTTGGTTTATAAAACTGAACAATTGTAGGGTAATTTGGTTTTCAGGGTGGGTTTGATGCAGAAGCTAGAACCAACACGAATTTTTCTGTACAGATGCTCTCCAGGTCAGTTTCTTTCCAAGATTCATGGTTTCTACTTCACTTCCAGTTATCTCCTGTGAGCACATAATTCTTTATTTATGGGAAGACACAAAGAGCAGAGGGGAAGAAAAAGACAGAAACAGAGGCAGAGAGACTCAGAAAAACAGAGAAAGAAAGAAGGAGACATGGCTCGGCGCCTGTAGCTCAACGGGCTAAGGCGCCAGCCACATATACCTGAGCTCGCGTGTTCGAATCCAGCTCAGGCCCGCCAAACAACAGTGACACCAACAACCAAAAAATGGCCAGGCGTTGTGGTGGGTGCCTGTAGTCCCAGCTACTTGGGAGGCAGAGGCAGGAGACTCGCTGGAGCCCAGGAATTAGAGGTTGCTGTGAGCTGTGATGCCAGAGCACTCTATCCAGGGTGACAGCTTAAGGCTGTGCCTCAAAAAAATAAAAAAAATAAAAAAGAAAGGAGACACAAAGAGAGAAAGACAAAGAGACTACCAACAAATAAGATTGGCCTACCTCAACTATGGGACAAAAAAACAAACAGAAAGAAAGAAAGAACAATCCCTGGTTTCCCTCTGATTGGACCCACTCCAGGCCCTTTTACCAATCCCTGTGGCCAGGGAGAAATGCAACATGCTGATTGGTTCAGGCCTGAACCAATCCCAACAGCCAAGGGGGATAGACTTCTATGAGTTTGCTCTTTGGCCCTGTTGCTAGGCAAGTTAATGTTTTCTCCAGAATCTTTCTGAATCTCTATCCTCATCCTCTACAGGGTGAGAAAAACCATGGCTTTGAGGTCCTGTACCACAGTGTGAAGCAGGGACCTATCTCCACCAAGGAACTGGCAGACTTCATCAGGGAGAGGTGAGGTCCCTCCAGTCCCACCCACTAGTGGCCATGCCCATAGCATATGATGGCACAGCCACTTCATGGCCATGCCACACCCTGCTCAATCTGGGCCTACATCCCTGGGGGTTCCAAGAACCAAAGTACCTTGAAGACCCTAGAAACCAGCCATCCTCAACCCTGTCAACCACATATCCCCTTATAAACAAAAATTACGAGGTTTGTAATGCCTTCTTTCTAAAGAAGAGATAATATAACCTACTTACAGCTGGATGGGCGGACGGGGGATTTAAAACTTCATCTCATGCCTTGGGATGATAAATGAAAACACATATGATGAGATAATTTACATTTCAGCTTGTCAGTGCTCAGACATTCACATTCTAGGGAAACATAATGATTTTGAGTTGTAAGGCAAACTCTGGTCCCATGCATATTTGTTTTCACATGCTACCTCTAACAAAATTAAGGTTCTGTTAAGATGAAGATATGAGTGGATCCCAGAGAGGCATTTAACAGTGTCTCTCTAGAGGGCAAAAGGAAAGGCATGCTTCTCTCCTGCAGTTAAATGAGAGAAATCATAAACCTTTAGCACAGTGTCTACCTTATAGCATGTGATCAAGAAAAATTTTATGCTGCTATGATAACCGTTGTTACTAAAATGTATAACTTTCTTCTACAATATTCATCTTACCAAAAAAAAATGTATTATTGAAGCAACAACCCTATGAATTTCCAAAATGTCCCCCTCCCCAGCTTTTGTATCACCCCCTCCATTGGAGCGCTACTGCTCAAATTTCTGAGATGGGGAAACTGAGGCCAAAGTTGGTGGTCTTTCTCCTAATGGTGTCCAGAGATTCCTTACCTTTATTCTATCCTTCTGCCCAGAGCCACCATTGAGGAGACCTACTCGAAGGCCATGGCAAAACTTTCCAAGCTGGCCAGCAATGGGACCCCTGTGGGGTGAGTTGGCCTCTGGGGAGCCTGGTGGCTGGGACCCTGCAGACATTGGGAAACTCCAGTGGGATGTACATCTCTTCACACTTCTTGACATGCAGAACATGGTGTTGTCTGCCACACTTATGGCTAATTGGATAGAGGAATTTATGTCATATATTTACTCACGGGCTCATTCATTCAGTCCACAAATATTTACTGGGCACCTTTTGTGTGCCAGGCACCAGCAGCAACTCAGATTAAAAACCCCAGTCTCAGCTGGGTGTGGTAGCTCACGCCTGTAATCCGAGCACTCTGGGAGGCCAAGGCAGGTGGATTGCTTGAGCTCAGAACTTCAAGACCTTCTGAGCAAGAGTGAAACCCCACCTCTACTTTATAAATAGAGAAAAAAAAGGCAAGAGGATCTCTGGATCCCAAGAGTTTGAGGTTGCTGTGAGCTATGATGCCACGGCACTCTATCAAGGGTGACAAAGTGAGACTTTTGTCTCACAAAAACAAAACAAAACAACAACAACAAAAAACAGTCTCCTTCATGCCAGGTACTTCTGGGGTGAATGAGAGATATGATGAGATAGGTGTTAAACACACACATTTTCTCCTGGTGTGCGAAGTGCTGGGAAGGGAATGAAATAGAAGCATGAGAGACTGGGTATGTCTTCTGGTGTGGGCCCAGCTTTCATGGGCTGAACCCTTAATAAAGAGAAGAAACTGGCTGTGAGGGTGTCTGAGAGACAGAGGCCCAGGCAGGTAGCTCAGGCAGTGCAAAGAGCCTGAGGCAGCAACATGCTTGGCACATTGAAGAGAGAGTGAGGAGGCTGGTGTGGGTGCAGAGCCTGAGTGAGGTGGACAATAAGGAGGGAGGGCGGGGAGATAGGGGCAAGGCCACAGGAGCTTGACACATACATAACTTTTAAATGAAGACATAGTGTGGTCCCGATGGCATTTGCAAAGTTCCCTGTGGCTGCTGAATGGCAAAATTTTTGTCGGGAAGGCAAGAGTTTAAATTCCAGCTCTGATGTTTGCAGAGGGGAGTTGGGTGAGTTGTGGAGCTTCCCATGCCTTACTGTCCCTGTCTGTCCCAGGCCTACCTCTTAACATTGTAGTGGGATTAAAGGAATTAATATGTGTTAATGCTTAGCAGGGCCAGTGCATAGTAGATGCCCAAGTCAATGCAGTCATGTTGTCTGAGGGGGACCCCACAGTGGATGGACCCTGTGGGCCCTGCATGTGACCTCATCTGCCCCCAGGACCTTCGCCCCACTCTGGGAGGTCTTCCGCGTCTCCTCGGATAAGCTGGCACTCTGCCACTTGGAGTTGACACGGAAGCTGCAGGATCTCATCAAAGACGTGCTCCGCTATGGTGATGAGCAGCTGAAGACCCACAAAAAGGTGTGTGTCGGTGTGCTGCCTATTTTGGTAGGCAGGGGGCGCCAGCAGCTCACAAGATTCCAGAACTTCTCAGTGCCTTTGAACCTCTAGCCATTGGTGTGTGCCTCTGGGAATTCTGATAATTCTACAACATAGAACCCAGAACCTTGCAGATCTGAACATAGTCGGAGTCTCAAAATTCTCCACCAGGTGTCTTTAAAATTGTGGCCCTTGGGCCAAATCCAATTTGCCACTGTGTTTATAAAGCTAAGAAGAGTTTCTACATTTTTAAGTGCTTAGAAAAAATATCAAAAGAATAAAATGTCATGGCATATGAAAATTGTATGACACTCAAATTTCAGTGGTGACAAAGTTTTATTGGCGCACAGCCACGGCTATTCATGTGCACAACATCTGTAGCTGTTTTCACAGTACAATAGTAAAGTGTTTGTATCAGGCCAAACACTTTCACTATCTGTTTCTTTACAGAAAATATTTGCCAACCTCTGTTCTAAAGTATTGGAAACTACATATCTTCATATCTAATATTTCTAGTCTCTTACCAAGAACCAAGAATCTTGGAAAATTCAAGCCGTAGACTCTTAGGAACCCACAATGTCTGAAGCTTATTATTGTAGAATCATAGATGCTTTGCATGTATGTTTCTACAGAGTTCCAGAAGCTGCATATTTTTAACTCTCATTAAAACAAGGAGTTGGTAGTATGTAATACCACTGAATATACACTTAAAAATGTTTAAGGTATTAAATTTTAGGTTATGTGGAATTGGCCAGTATTTTTTTAAAGATAAAGGAGGAATTTACACTGGGCATGGTGGCTTATTATAATCCTAACACTTTGGGATGCCAAGACAGAAGGATTGCTTAAGGTTAGGAGTTTGAGACCAGCCTGGGCAACATAGTGAGACCCCATCTCTACAAAAATTAACAAAATTAGCCAGGTGTGATGGTGTGCCCATGTAGTCCCAGCTACTTGAGAGGCTAAGGCAGAAGGATTGCTAAGTCCAGCAGTTTGAAGTTGCAGTGGGCTGTGATGATGCCATTACATTCTAGCCCAGGCAACAGAGCAAGACCCTGTCTCACAAAAAGAAAAAGTACCTATTTTAAATGTTTTGGGCTTGGCATGATGGCTCATGCATGTAATCCTAACACTCTGGGAGGCTGAGGCAGGAAGATCAATTGAAGTCAGGAGTTTGAGACCAGCTTGGGCAAGAGCAAAACCCTACCTATACTAAAAATAGAAAAAATTTTTAAAAAGCTGAGCATATAGCAGGTATCTTCAGTCCCTGTTGCTCTGGCAGCTGAGTTAGGAGGATCACTTGAGCCCAGGAGTCTGAGGTTGCTGTGAGCTAGGCTAAGGCAATAGCCCTCTAACCTGGGCAACACAGTGAAACTCTGTCTCTGAATGAATGAATGAATGAATTTTAAATGTTTTGAAATTAGCCAAATACTTAGAAAAGACCTGGAATCACATGAAGTGTTTGGGAAGCCAGGAATTTCACAGTCCACTCATCCCCTCTCCTCCCCTCCCCTTCCCATCCCTGCAGTGCAAGGAGGAAGTGATGGGTACCGTGGATGCCGTGCAAGTACTTGCTGGAGTCAGCCAGCTCCTGCCCAAGTCTCGAGACAACTACCTGAACCGTTGCATGGACCAGGAGCGGCTGCGGAGAGAAAGCACCAGCCAGAAAGAAATGGACAAGGTGTGTTCACAACCACCACCTTTTGGGGCTATCCAGTCAGAGAGGGAAAATATGTCCCAGAGTGATGGTCATTGTACCTGTATGTGATCACACCCTGGGTACCCAGAGGAGTCTACCTGCCAGGTGATGGAGCCAGGAGAAAAGCTCCTGAGTGTCTCCATTTAAACCCCATCCCTTCCCTATACCTTCTAGGCAGAGAACAAAACCAAGAAGGCAGCAGAGAACCTCCGGCGCTCAGTGGAAAAATACAATTCAGCACGGACTGACTTTGAACAGAAGATGCTGGACTCAGCTCTGGTAAGAACTAAGCATCTGTACCTTTGAAACATACATATCCCTTGGCCAAAGATGTTATGGGTTTCAAAAGTCCAGAGCCTCTAAAACCCTCAGCTCTCAGAATCCTTTGAATCATAGGTTAAAAGCTTACTGTTATCATTGTTAAGATTATGATTTAAGGCTCAGCAGCTGTGGCTCAGAGGGCTAAGGCGCCAGCCACGTACACCTGAGCTGGTGGGTTCGAATCCAGCCCGGGCCCACCAAACAACAATGATGGCTGCAATCAAAAAATGGCCTGTGGGTGGCTCCTGTGGCTCAGCAAGTAGGGCGCCGGCCCCATATACCGAAGGTGGCGGGTTCAAGCCCAGCCTCGGCCGAACTGCAAAACAAAAAAAAATAGCCGGGCGCTGTGGCAGGCGCCTGTAGTCCCAGCTACTAGGGAGGCTGAGGCAAGAGAATTGCTTAAGCTCAAGAGCTGGAGGTTGCTGTGAGCAGTGTGACGCCATGGCACTCTACCCAGGGCGATAAAGTGAGACTCTGTCTCTACAAAAAAAAAAAAAAAAAAGACTGAATAGGGGCTCAAAGGAGTAGGACGCCGGCCCCATATGCCGGAGGTGGTGGGTTCAAACCCAGCCCTGGCCAAAAACTGCAAAAAAAAAAAAAAAAAAAAGACTAAATAAAAAGAATATACTTACTGTGCTTTGAACTTGTTGTGAAATAAGTTAATTAAAAGTCTTTAAAATTTTTCATGGCACAGTTGTTGAAAAATCATTGTTCTATAGTTTTCTGAGTGTTAATAAATGATTAGTTGATTTAAATTTTTTTTAAATGTTAAGTATGATCTCAAGCGTTTTCTTAGGTATTGCAGCATTTGCCTCTTAAAATACTAACTATAAGTTTTTTGTTTGTTTGTTTGTTTGAGACAGAGTCTCACTCAGTTGCCACAGGCTAGAATGAAGTGGTGTCAGCCTGGCTCACAGCAACCTCAAACTCCTAGACTCAAGCAATCCTCCTGCCTAAACCTCCTGAGTAGCTGCGACTACAGACACCCAGCACAAGCTCGGCTACTTTTTCTATTTTTAGTAGAGATAGGGTCTTGCTCTTAATCTGTCTGGTGTTGAACTCCTGCGCTCAAGCCATCCTCCTGCCTTGGCCTCCGAGAGTGTTAGGATTATAGGTGCAAGCCACTGTGCCTGGCCTATAGAAATCTTTATATCTGAAGTTATAAAAAAAATTTCTATCAGAGGAGACATAATTGATATATACGTCTGGTAGACCTATATTTTCTTACTAAGTATATTAAAAAAAAATTAAGTTTCTGTACTTTGATGTTTTATTTGAGTCTCACTCCATCTCCCAGGCTGGAATACAGTGGCAGTGGCAGTGGCAATCAGCTCCCTGCAGCCTCAAGCTTCTCAAGTAGCTGGAACTACAGGTGCATGCCACCACACCTCGCTCATTTTTTATATTTTGTAGGAATGGGCTCTTAGTATGCAGCCCAGGATGGTTTTCAAATCCTGAGCTCAAGGTATCCTCCTGCCTCAACCTCCCAAAGTACTGGGATTACAGACACAAACCACCATGTCCAACCTCTACTTAGCTATTTTAATAGGATGTGATTAATAAGGATTTAACATTCTTATTCTTTGAGACAACCGTGCAATTTTAGTAGCTTCTTAGGAATGGAAATTTTCTCGTATTGTACATTTTAACAAAAGAGGTAAATGACTGTTTCACTGCCATTTTTATGATTTGAAGTCATAGTCACACAATACATTTAGAGGCCTTATTAAGTGAAAACTCTATTTAGACAGTCAGGAGATGAGCAGGGGTTTCTCAGAGGAAAATCTCAGAGTACTGTTCCCAGCAGAAAGGGAAGAACAGACTCTGGACAAAAAAAAAAAAAAAAAAAAGGAATTTTATCAAGGCCATAAAGGACCTGGTATAGTGGGAAAAGGAGTTGGACTTTATGTAATGGCTGATCTACTATTGCAGTACAGGGTTCTTTCTAAGAATAATTTTTCTGTTCTTATTGTATTACATGTCTGTTACAGAAAAATTTAATAAAGGTATATGTCAGTGAAGAAAATAAAAATTTCCTATAATTTTTTTTCCTTTTGGGATGTTAAACTAATTTCCCTTAAAATTCATTTAACATCCAAGTTACTTTTTATTTGTTTAATTGAAAGGGTGCTTATTGAATTGTTCTTTCTATAAATTGTGCTCTTAATGACTTTAAAACTTACAGAGGAAATAGGGGTTAGTTATTTTAAAGCCTTTTTTTTTGAGACAGAGCCTCAAGCTGTCACCCTGGGTAGAGTGCTGTGGCATCACAGCTCACAGCAACCTCCAATTCCTGGGCTTAAGTGAGTCTCCTGCCTCTGCCTCCCGAATAGCTGGGACTATAGACGCCCACCACAACGCCTGGCCATTTTTTTTTTTTTTTTTTTTTGGTTGCAGCCACCATTGCTGTTTGGCGGGTCCGGGCTGGATTCGAACTCGTGAGCTCAGGTGTACATGGCTGGCGCCTTAGCCCATTGAGCCACAGGCGCTGAGCCATAAAGCCTTGTTTAATATAATAATTCTCTTAATAATCTATTTTATGAGAGCCCTAGACATAATTAACATAGTGAGAACACAGACTTATGGGAAAATAGGAAAAAAAGAGGTCATTAGGCATAATGCTTGACATACACTAAGTTTTCCATAAATAGTTGCTGAATGAATGGATGAGTTTCTCATTAAGGACTTTTCTTTTATTAGAGATGGAGTCTTGCTCTGTCATGTGGTCTAGAGTACCAGGGTCTCAGCCTAGCTCATCGCAATCTCAAACTCCTGGCTCAGGTGATCCTGCCTCAGCCTCCCAAGTAGCTGGGACTATAAGCATGTACCATCACATGAGCCTGACTTTTTTTTTTTTTTTGTAGAGATAAGATCTTACTATTGCTCAGGGTAGTCTTGAACTGCTAGCTTCAAGAGATCCTTCCACCTTGAGCTCATAAAGTTCTGGGATTACAAGCATGAGCCACTTGGCCTGGCCTCACTAAGCTCTTTTAATAGCCCATATTTCCTGTACTGTTGGTAATTAAGATTAATTATATTCATCTAAGGTTAAGAGCTTTTGCTGTACTCTGCTTTTTCTTATTGAAGATTTAATAAACTAGTCATTTTTCATAAAACATACACATATTTCAAACAAAAAGTGAAATTCCTTGTTTCTTCCCCCAAATCTCATTCTCCAGAATCAGCTACTAATGGGTTAATATATTTCTTTTTAGTTATTTTTTATGCATTGTCTTTATACAAATAAAATATATACAAAATTCTGTTCTAGAAATTGTTTTTCTTACCATATCAACTTATGTATAGTTTCTTCTTCATTTTAAATCTCTGTGTAATATTTACACAGATGTGTATTAAAGATCTCTTAAGGAAACTTCCTTTTCTTTTTTTTAACTATTTCAACAATGTCACGTTTCATGGCCTACATATAATTTTGCTTGCTTCTATGAGAATATTTTCTGTGTCATTTCCTGAAAGTGGTATTGTTGGGCTAAAGGATGTTTGCACTTAAACTTTTTATACATAATTGGCAAATTTGCCCTTAAAAATATTGTAGCAGTGTGCACTCTTGCTCATGATGTGTAGTGTTATTTTTATGATGACTATATATTCGTTTGTGGATTAGAAAGATGTTCAGCAGATGATAGATTAAGTGGTATACAGATGCTCCTCAATTTACAATAGGGTTACATCTTGATAAATCCATTCATTATACATTGAAAGCATCTTAAGTCAGAAAGTCATTCGAGGTGGTGCTTGTAGCTCAAAGGAGTAGGACACTGGCCCCATATGCCGAAGGTGGTGGGTTCAAACCCAGCCCTGGCTAAAAACTACAAAATAAAAAAAAAAGTCATTCAATACATCTAACCTACCAAACATCGTAGCTTAGCCTAGCCTGCCTTAAGAATGCTCAGAACACTTCCATTAGTTTACATTATAGTTGGGCAAAATCATATAATACAAAGTCTATTTTGTAATAAAGTATTGAATATTTACTTACATAATTACTCACATGTAATTTACTTAATACTTTACTGAAAGTGAAAAAATAGAACAGATGTATGGGTATTTAAAGTATGATTTCTAGCTTTTATACTAGCATAAAGTTGAAAGTTTTTATCTTTTTATTGAGAGTTTTTTTTGTGTTGTTTTGTTTTTTTGAGACAGAGTCTCACTGTGTTGCCCTCAGTAGAATGCCATGGCATCATAGCCCACAGCAACCTCAAACTCTTGGGCTCAAGTGTTTTTCTTGCTTTGGCTCCCCAAGTAGCTGGGACTATAGGTGCCTGCCACAGTGTTCAGCTATTTTTATAGATGGGGTATCGCTCTTGCTCAGGCTGGTCTCAAACTTCTGAGCTCAAGCAATCCACCCACCTTGGCCTCACAGAGTGCTAGGATTACAGGCATGAGTAATGTTGAAAGTTTTAAGTTGAACCGTTGTGAGTTGGAGACAGTATTTCTGTTGTCTGATGTGATCAGTTGAAGTTAAGTGGACAATGTTGTACTATGTCCTATAAAGAAATGTAGTGCGCATTGCACAGATTCAGATGTGGAAGATCATGATGTTGATTTTCCAGGTTTTTATCTTAGAATGTTTAAGATAAACATTTTCCAGGGCCATTCTAAAGGGGTAGGAGGCCCTGAATTCTGGTTTAAGAAGCTTAGATTTGTTGTGCTGGTGAACTAGTTAAAGTCCTTGAATTGGGGAATAATGTGGTGAGTGTGCTATATGAAAGATTTCACTGGAAGTATGTATAGAATGAGTGGAAGCGAGTGAGTAGGCTGGAGTGAGGTTGGATGGAAAACTGGTAATTTATAAAGGAAATTGAAAATCTCAGAATATGGTGTTAGCTATAGAATTTGAAAGTAAGATAGTGGGGAAACATAGTGAATAGATGGTAGGTCCTGTTGACTAAATGTATAAAAATGTAAGTTGTAAACGTAGGAGAAAGGCTAGATAATACAGATAATGAAGTAAATTAAGGAGGGGCCAATTTTGAAATAGTTAATTTTTCTTTAAAACCAGAAATAAAAGGCTTTTGACACCTAATAGCCAAGGCAATTAGAAATCAATCAAATACTAATACAAATACTGGAGAAGAAGAGAGGGGAAATGATGACTAGATTTGGGAGTTATTTTAATAGAAGTAGTAGTTGGAATTAAGAGTGGGTGAATTGGCTCGGCGCCTGTGGCTCAGCAGGCTAAGGCGCCAGCCACGTACACCTGAGCTGGCAGGTTTGAATCCAGCCCGGGCCTGCCATACAACAATGACGGCTGCAACCAAAAAATGGCTGGG
>CAUYON010176010.1:0-12986 GCA_963573935.1 Arctocebus calabarensis
TTGTGGCGGGCGCTGTTAGTCGCAGCTACTTGGGAGGCAGAGGCAGGAGACTGGCTTGAGCCCAGGAATTGGAGGTTGCTGTGAGCTGTGATGCCACAGCACTCTATCCAGGGTGACAGCTTGAGGCTCTGTCTCAAAAAAAAAAACAACTAGTGAATACAGGTAGATTAAAAAAAAAAAACACCCCAGGGCAGACTGAAAAAAGATAATCTCCCCTAGGACCGTATGTTTTAAATTTAGTAGGCTAAAACACGGCAAAGCAGTACCCAAGTCCAAACCTAGCCCCCAAACCGTACCTAGCTTGTGGAAGTCCTCACTGGAAGTCTGACTGCTTCTGAGGATCTCTGAATCCTTCTGAGGATCTGCAGACCACTCCTGGACCTAGCAGAATTTCCTGACCTCCAGGGCCTGGCTGCTGAAGAATGACGATCCCTGGAAAATCTGGATGCCATCCTGGAAAACTAAACTGCGAGTATTTTTGCTAGAGGAAGGTAAGACAATCTCTTGTCTAATTAACACAGGAGCAACCTTTTCTATGCTGCCATCTTATAAAGGTCCTTTAAAATAGAGATCTCGGTGGTGGGTCTTTTTTTTTGAGACAAAGCCTCAAGCTGTCACCCTGGATAGAGTGCTGTGGCTTCACAGCTCACAGCAACCTCCAACTCCTGGGATCAAGCGATTCTCCTGCCTCTGCCTTCCAAGTAGCTGGGACTACCGGCACCCGCCACAACGCCCGGCTATTTTTTGGTTGCAGGTGTCATTGTTGTTTGGTGGGCCTGGGCTGGATTCAAACCCGCTAACTCAGGTGTATGTGGCTGACGCCTTAGCCACCTGAGCCACAGGCATTGAGCCTTGGCGGCGGGTCTTAATGGTAATTTACTGTGCTCTCAAGCTACTCCCAACCTTATGGTGTTTGAATTATGGCCTCCTTCATTATTGTCTACGATAAGGCCACTAATTATGATCTTTCTCATTCTCGGTTTCAGACTGATAATCCTCTACCTCATGTCCCAATTTATTGGCCAGGCAGTCACCTGAAAAAGAATTGCTCATATTGTTGCCCTATGTGGATATCAATCAGTTTAGACTGAAGACTCAAAAATGTTCCTGCAAACACTCCTCTCATTTTCCTTACAGGCAGCCCACCCCACCCATCATCTGCAGGAAGCAGTCAAAGAGACACCATGCCCATCATCCTGCCTCCTTATAATACACTGATAGACTAAAAAGATCAGGATGAGGGCGGCGCTTATAGCTCAAAGGAGTAGGGCGCTGGCCCTATGTACTGGAGGTGGTGGGTTCAACCCCAGCCCTGGCCAAAAAATGCAAAAAAAAAAAAAAAAAAAAAAGAACAGGATGATAGAGTCAAATAGAACCAAATCGTCCAAATAGAATGTCCCACCCAGGAAGGAGTGAATGTGCCAATCCCAACCCTTCCAACCCTTTAAATTTCCATCCACCTTCACCCATGTGCTAACTTCCTTCTTAAACTCAGCTTACCTATACCTGGGTGGGAATAAAGGCTGCTGTTGCCCACACAGAACCTGGACTCTCTTTCCTTTTGTTCACATTTTGGAACAATCTTTTATTTTCAGTCTTTGACCTTTCACTCCCAAAAAGGTGACAAAGGACACCAGCAGCTCTGGGTTCAAGACCTTCCCATTTACCAACTCCTCAACTGTTTTGGCAAAACCCAGGAGGGTAGAGATCATCCCCACCTAGTCCACATAAGCTGAGGGTGGGGTTCTTTAAGGAAAGTCATATTACAGGAAGAAAAGTAGATAGATAACAGGAGGCTAAAACAACTATGTCATTATAACTGGTGATTCCTTAAGCCTTTACTGCATTGTAAACTGTCCCTAAACTTAGTGAGTTAAGACAATGTATTATTTCCTAGAATTCTGTGAATTAGGTAGGCTCAGTTTGACAGTTCTGACGTCTCCCCTGGTGTTGCTAATGCTACCAGTTAGCTGTGCTGGAGTGTCTAGGATGGCTTCCTTCAGATGTATGGAGTGGCTATTGGCCTCTTTCTCATGAGGTCTCTTGTCTTTACAGTCTAGCCCAGACTTCTTTTTACAGTGGCAGGCTCTTAAATCCTAGGCTTGGAAGTCACACAATGTCATGTTAGTGCATTAGTGCATTTTTCTGATCCAAGAAAGCATAAGGCCAGTTGAGATTCAAAGGGCTGGGAAACAGACCCCCCCCCCACCCCCAGCTTGACAGAAGTAATAAAGTCACATTGCAAAAGAGCACAGACACAGAGAGGCAAAAATTCATGGGAGGCCATTATTGAAACAATCTATTGTACTCCATTATCCACCTCTTTTATTTAATTTATGTATGTATGTGTTTTTGAGACAGAGTCTCCTTATGTCACCCTCGGTAGAGTGCTGTGGTGTCAAAGCTCATAGCAACCATGATTCTCTTGCCTCAGCCTCCCAAGTAGCTGGGATCATAGGCACCTACCACAATGCCCAGTTATTTTTTATGTTGTTGTTGTTGTTGTTTAGCAGGCCCAGGCAGGATTCAAACTAACCAGCCCTGGTGCACATGGTTGTCACCTTAACCACTGAGCTATGGGCACCGAGCCTATTTATTTATTTACTTGAGACAGAGTGTTACTAGTAGTCCTCGGTAGAGTGCCTTGGTGTCACAGCTCACAGCAACCTCAAACTCTTGAGCTCAAGCAATTCTCTTTTCTCAGCCTTAAGAATAGCTGAGACTACAGGTGCCTGCCATAACATTCGGCTATTTTTCTTTTCTTTTCTTTTTTTTTGAGACAGAGCCTCAAGCTGTCGCCCTGGGTAGAGAGCTGTGGTATCACAGCTCACAGCAAACTAATTCCTCAAGCGATTCTCCTGCCTCTGCCTCCCAAGTAGCTGGAACTACAGGCGCCCTCCACAACGCCCGACTATTTTTTTTTGGTTGCAGCCGTCGTTGTTTTGTGGGCTGGGTTGGATTAGAACCCACCAGCTCAGGTGTATGTGCTTTTTTCTGAGACAGAGCCTCAAGCTGTCACCCTGGATAGAGTACTATAGCATCACAGCTCACAGCAACCTCCAATTCCTGGGCTCAAGTGAGTCTCTTGCCTTTGCCTCCCAAGTAGCTGGGACTACAGGTGCCTGCCACACACCCGGCCATTTTTTGGTTGCAGCCGTCATTGTTGTTTGGCGGGCCCAGGCTGGATTCGAACCCGCCAGTTCAGGTGTATGTGGCTGGTGCCTTAGTCCATTGAGCCATAGGCGCCAAGCCAATACTAGGCTATTTTTAAAGATGGGGGCCGCTCTGCCTCAGGCTGGTCTCAAACCAGTGAGCTCAGGCAATCCACCCACCATGGCCTCCCAAGTGCTAGGATTACAGGAGTGAGCCACTGCACCCAGCCTTGTCAAGTAGTTATTTATTTTTTTTTTAGAGACAGAGTTTTATTTTGTCACCCTCGGTAAAGTGCTGTGGCATCACAGCTCACAGCAACCTCTGGCTCTTGGCCTTAGGTGATTCTCTTGCCTTAGCCTCTTGAGTAGCAGGGACTATAGGTGCCTGCCACAATGCCTGGCTATTTTTTGTTGCAGTTTGACTAGGGCTGGGTTTGAACCTGCCACCCTTGGTATATGGGGCCAGCACCCTACTCACTGAGCCACTGGCGCCGCCCAATCAAGTGATTATTAAAACATAATCAGGCCAGGTGAGGTGGCTCACACCTGTAATTCTAGCACTTTGTGAGGCTAAAATGGGCAAACTGCTTGAGGTCAGGAGTTTAAGACCAGCCTGAACAAGAATGAGACAACAGACTCAGAGCCCATAGCTCAGTGGTTACAGCGCTGGACACATACACTGGGGCTAGCGGGTTTGAACCTGGCCTAGGCCTGCTAAACAACAATGACAACTACTATAACCACAACAAAATAGCTGGGGGTAGTCCCAGCTACTTGGGAGGCTGAGGTGAGAGAATTGCTTGAGCCCAACAGTTTGAGGTTGCTGTGAGCTATTACGTTACAGCACTCTACTGAGGGTGACAAAGTGAGATTCTGTCTCAAAAACAAAGCAAAACATGGGTGGCTACCCGTAGCTCAGTGGGTAGGGTGCCGGCCACATACCCTGAGGTTGGCAGGTTTGAACTCGGCCCAGGCCAGCTAAAAGAACAATGACAACTGCAACAACAACAACAACAACAAACAAAACAAAACAAAACATAATTAAGGTCTAGTCTAGGAACCAGGGACCTTATATGATGAATAATACATAAGACCCAATTCTTGCCCTCAAAAAGTTTTTAGTGTAGGCTCGGCGCCTGTGGCTCAACGAGCTAAGGCGCCAGCCACGTACACCTGAGCTGGTGGGTTCGAATCCAGCCCCCGGGCCCGCCAAATAATGACGGCTGCAACCAAAAAATGGCCAGGCATTGTGGCGGGCGCCTGTAGTCCCAGCTACTTGGGAGGCGGAGGCAGGAGACTCGCTTGAGCCCAGGAATTGGAGGTTGCTGTGAGCTGCAATGCCACAGCACTCTATCCAGGGTGACAGCTTGAGGCTCTGTCTCAAAAAAGAAAAAAAAAAAAAATTAAAATAGGGAGCCATCAAAGGTTCCAAAGTACGGAATCTCTGTTTCTAGTTTAACCTTTTATGTAAAGATTTGGGAATTTAGCTCTTGTTTTTAATCCCTGGAGTCTGTCAAGTGTTAGATTTTAAGGGGGTGGATAATATAAACATCAAAGATTAGAGAACAGTTTGAGGAGGAGCTGAAAGAAGAATAGAGAATACCAATGTCTCTGCAGATGACAGGGCCTTTGTAAACCTCTCTCATTATCATCTTTTTTCTGCAGTTCATTTCACATTAAAATTTCCCTCAACATTTTGGCATGGATAGATCTTGGCAATGTCTCATTGAAAAAAATGTAATTATCATGTATTTTTTTTCTTGTTCTAGCCAAGCACATTTTTAAAAAATGGTTACAGCTCTGGAGTATTCATTAGTGAAAATCTACTGGATGTTTAGAAAGTGGGTATCATTAGTGTTCTGTAATGTAGCTGATTTCACTCATTGACCTCCCTTGCATCTATCCTTTTATTGTTCTTTATTCCAATAGTTTTAATTACCATAAACATAAAAGGGGTATACACGTCCTTATTTTATTTTTAGAAGTTTTTGCTTTATTCCACCACTGGTTCTGTGCTGCTCAATCCTTACAAACATACCCATTAACTTCCATGCCCTGGGATTCATTTTTGCCCTGTTTCACCAAGTGGCTGCTAAGGAGATGTCTCTAGTCTGCCATCATTGCTCCACTGTGATTCATTTTTAATTTCACAGAAACGAGAGGGATCATGACTAATAGGGACCAGTTGTCTCTGACCAAATGCGATTCTCCCTCTATTTTCTTTAAAATAGGCTGTTTATACATTATCCCAAGCCATACTTATGCCAGGCCTTTTCATGTATCCCCCAAAAATATTTATAAGAAAATTTGAGCTCAGTTGGGAATCTGTGAAGAGGAAAAGGATTTAATCAAAGGACAAGGATGACCTCATGCCTCACTCTGCCCATCTTTCATACCCCTTGCCTGTGTACACAACACACAGCACACATGCCTCCTTGTTCTCTGGCCACTCTGGATCAGTCATCATTCATTGAAAAAGATCTGAGACCGGGCAGTGCCTGTGGCTCATTGAGTAGGGCGCCGGCCCCATATACTGAAGGTGGCGGGTTTAAACCCGGCCTCTGCTGAACTGCAAAACAGAAAAACAGCTGGGTGTTGTGGTGGGCACATGTAGTCCCAGCTGCTCGGGAGGCTGAGGCAAGAGAATCGCTTAAGCCCAGGAGGTGGCGGTTGCTGTGAGCTGTGTGATGCCACAGCACTCTACCGAGGGCGATAAAGTGAGACTCTGTCTCTACAGAAGAAAAAAAAAAAGAAAGAAAAAGAAAAAGATCTGAGACATTCACACCTTTGCATATAAGGGCTATCTCTGCCTCTCTGCCTGGTTGTTCCATGTTATTCCTCAAGGCCCCATTCAAAAGTCATCTCAGTGTGCGACCTTTCTAGACCTCACTTTCTTCCTACTTTTTAGGAATAGTTAAACCCTTCCTATTCTCTGTATTCTTACAATGGTTTGTAAAGAGCTTTACTTTAAAGCTTTTAATGTCCAGTCCTTGCCTGGTCTCGGGCCTGCCTACTGCTGGCTGGAGTTAGAGAGCCCTTTTTTTTTGAGACAGTATGTCACCCTGTCACCCAGGCTAGAGTGCCACGGTCCCAGTCTAGCTCACAGCACCCTCAAACTCCTGGGTTCAAGTGATCCTCCTGCCTTAGCCTTCTGAGTAGCTGGGGCTACAGGCACGTGCTATCATGCACCGCTAATTTTTCTTCTTTTAGTAGAAATAGGGTCTTGGCTTTGCTCAGACTGGTCTGAAACTCCTGACTTAACGTGGTTCTCAGTCTCCCAGAGTGCTAGGATTGTGAGCCACCACAATGGGCCTGAGCATTCTTCTTAGAACCAGGGCACTGCCCTTCATCTCTCTGTTAGTCCTGATACTGCTTAGAGATTCCAGTTGCAGGGCACCCAGCCATCGCAGTGAGACTTTGAATACCAGCATTAGCCTTCCTCATCTAAGTGTGTCATGGGTCTTCAGGTGTTAGAATTAGGACAGCTGGCTGCTCTTTAGCCTGATTTGCTCCCTCTTCCCACTGTCTTTATTGCCAGACTGGGAACTGACTGAGTGTGGGAACTAGATTTTGCATCTTGGAGAGGATATAAATTGCAGAGTCTCAAGCAGTGATAGTGAGAGTTGTGTTAAAGTCCTCAATTTAATTTTCCTTGAGTCATGGTACACAAGGTTTTAAAAATAGAGGCTCTACCAATTGTTCCCTTGGTGAAGATTTTTTTCAAAAAAATAAGCAGTTCTCAGAAAAGGAAAAACAAATGACTGTCTAACATCTGAAATTACATTTAACTTCGCTATAATAAGAGAAGTCCAATTTAAACATATGCTGAGATACCATTTTTTTCCCCAACCAAATAGGCAAAAAGCAAAAACTTTATTAATACACTGTATTGTTGAGGATATACATTTAATAACAGACACTCTTCAGCTGGTCTATATACTGTTTGAGCCAGCAGTATCATTTCTAGAAATTTATCCTATGGATATGCAGGCGTTTGTGAAAATAAGCTTATATATGATGTTATTTGTTTCTGAATTATTTGTGATAGAATCAGAATAAAACAATCTAAAGTTTCACAAGAATGGAATGAGTAAATGAGTAAATAAATCATGGTACAGTCACATGTTGTAATTCACGTCTTGTAGCCCAAGACATTGTGGAGATTTTGTACATACTGAGATAAAACAGCTTCTAAGATATGTCATTTGGAAGAGAACAGGGTTCAGGAGGCATCAGTGTCAGGGAGGGAGGTGCCCACTGTGTACCAGTCTGTGTGACTTTATTTATTTATTTATTTTGAGACAGAGTCTTACTTTGCTGCCTTTGCTAGAGTTCTGTGGCGTCACAGCTCACAGCAACCTCAAACTCTTGGGCTCAAGTGATTCTCTTGCCCTCCTTGTCAGACATGTGGCCCACTGGACCCTCTCTATCACAATGATGGTGGAAACATGTCAAGAGGCTGATGTTTGGGGGTTGAGACCAGACATTGCTGAGTCATCTGGGGTGGTACATAAATGAGTTCACTGCAGTAGTTTCTCAGAGGGCTTTCTACTTGATTTAATAGAATTTACTTTTTAAGAGCAGTTTTAAGTTCACAGCAATATTGAGCAGAAGGTACAGAGATTTCCCATGTGCCCCCTGGACCCACCACCATCCACTTAATGTTCTAGAGCGGTACATTTGTTACATTCCATGGAATTGCACCATTATCAGCCATACTCTGAAGAGTTTTTTGGTTTGCTTTTATTTGTTTGATGGGTTGGTTGGTTGGTTAAAATAGTCAAGGCATTTTTTATAAAATCATAAATCTAAGAGTCTGTAAGAGCTTAACCTATTTAAATCCCCCAAACCAGTGATTTTTTTTATTGTAGTGGTAGATTAGTGTTCATTCCTGTTTAATACCATGTACTTTCAATAAATTAATCTAAAATATATATTGCCAAATTGAAGATGCTTTTCTAGATGGTGTGCAGGCATATAAAGATGAAAAATACATAATCTTCCTCCTGAAGTTATTACAAAAACATATTATCTTAAATAGGAACACAAGAACTAAAATTCAGTACTATATAACAAAAGAGCATAAGCTGTGCTTCATCAGTAAAGCTGTTCTCCAAAGGGAGAATTAGAGACAATACATATTACAAGGTTTGTACAATTTCTTTGTAACTGGAATACTCAGTGAAGACTTGATGCAGAAGCAGGGACTTGAACTAGACTTGAATTATGGACAAAACTTGGAGAGGAAAACAGGAATGTTGAGAACATTTAGGATGATAGCTTGGCTATGTCCAAATTCTGAAAGCTTGAGACACCATGTGTGGACTTTTTTAAAAAAAGAATAACAATAATGAGTGGTTTGAGGCAAGTCCAGAATAGAAGGGATTATATAGTACAAGTCTCTCAAATTCATTGTGAAGAAAACAGAACTTTATACAGTAATCAAGGGGATGTTATTGCAATTTTTGAGTAGACCTGTTACAATCTCTATCAGGAATATTTGAAAAACAGATTATAAGAAAATATCTCTGACACACCCCCTAGCCCCTGACTAAATCAGAATACATTTCCTCCAGGAATGTTGGTGGTGAGCTGATCAAAGTCTAAAGGAGCTCATTTCCCTGGAAACAGATCTTGTATATTTCTGTAGCTGGATAGATCATGATAGTGCTGTTTATAAAGAATATATTTTAACTCTTGGCTTTCTGTATCTTGCACAGCATAAACATTTGAAAGGCCTGGGTAGCTAAAGGATTCTTTAAAGGCATGACCTGAAGTCTGAACCCAGATTGGGTAAGTGTGAATCACTAGCTGTTGAATGGAAGGTGGAGGCCTTTATCAGCAACATCTCAGAATCAAGCCCCAGCACTATAACATCACATCCTCTTCTTTCTGCTATCAGTGGGATGTGGCAGGAAACTGACGAAGGTGCTAGGCAGTTTCCTTTCTGTTGGGACCTGACTGGTTTCCTCTGCAGCTTGCTCCCAGCTTATTGTAAAGGAAAATAACGAAATGCCAGTCAATTTCCTCTAGTTGGATCAAACCTAGGACAAGGAAGGAAAAAACAAATTTCTAAGATTAGTCAATTTCCCTTTGCAGCTATAAGTTGGTTCAGGGCCTCCTGCTGACCCTTCTTCAATGTTTCTCTCTTACAGATCAGCTTCACATCATGAGTAAGATAAGGACTTGGCAAAGTGAGCAACACCTATTATGTAATTCTTATAGAAAATTTTGAGTTCGTTCACGGGAAAACTGCACATATGGAACAGCTTATTTGATAAGCGTTTAATTTGCCTTTGACTTTCATCAAACTCATTAGTAGAGGGGAGTGTACAACAAAAAACCTGCTGATAATTCTAATTGATATACCCTGCCGCCAAGTTATTTTGCTCTGTTCTCAGTATGACTAATAAGGAGCTGTTTCCATGGAGAACATTTATGCAAAATTAAAAAGGGAATCGAATCATTTTAGTGAAAGAACCAGGGTTAGACTACTTCCAATACCAAGAAGTTAGGTCTGGTGTCCTAGCTGGTAACCTGAATTTTGCTAGATATGAGAGATGTTGTGGCTTGTTGCAAAATCTAAACAAGAGGCATCTGAGTGGCTTCCTTTGTAGAAGTAATTCAACTTAAACATGGGAATTGCCAAAAAACAAACAAACAAACAAACAAACAAAAAACAAACAATTGCCACTTCAAATATCTTCTTGGTGAACTTAACAATGTGGCTTCATGATACTGTATTGGAATCCACGTTGAATGAGAGTATATGAATTTAGCAGGTGAACAATTTTTCCTCATCATATTCTTTTTCCTGTTATTTTGACTTTCTTGCTTCTAATTTCCCTTTGAAAACTTCCCTAATTTCCATAATTCATAGTTATTTATTATTAAGATAATAAATATTCCTGTCAATTTTCCTTTATACATTTGTATGATTTTCGATATTTGTACTGTTAGCCAAGTCACGAATTGTGATGACTGAAACTGATAATATAATAAAAATAAGAACACAAGTATATGAAGCCTTAGACTATGAACATTTGATAAATAGACTATAAAATAAACAAGGTAAGAATTCAAGGATTCATTTTAATAGCATTTGGAGCCACCACTTTAATAAGCATCTGACAAGCAACAGATTTGCGGGGGCTGTGACATTCTCCTTTTTTCCCCCTAGGAACTAATTATCTATTACTTTACAGACTTGCTAATATACTGTGGCACTCTCAAAACAACTCGGTTGATCAACCAGCAGTATCATTATTAAACAAACAAACAAACAGAAATGGCACACAAATAAGGGACCTGAAAATCTTTTTTAGGGTATCTGCAGACAGTTTCATAACACTTGCTAGAACAATGTACCTTTATTTTCAAAGATAAATCATGTCACTGGGGAGGTTAATATACCTTCAATTTTTTTTTTACTTAATTAGCCTGAATCAGTAAAATGGCTTCCATTATCATCACTCATAAACACGATTATGCCCCGTTTTAATAATGGGTTCTGGGTAAATTTGCTTCAATAAAATTTGGGGCAAAAATAAGAAATATGATTAATTTAATGTAGCAAAACATCAGCTGATCTTATAAGCCTCACAGACCAAATGGAGTGTGATTCAGAGTCAAGGAGAAAGGATGGAGAATCCTGTCATAAGAGGAGCAGCTGAAGGACCAGGGAGAAATAGGGAAGAAAAGTTGATGTAACACAGCAATTGAGTGAATGGACTCAACTCCTAACCTGAATATCCACTTACTACGGGAGCAAGGCAAGTTTATTAACCTCCCTATGCCCCGCTTTTCTCATCTGTAAAATGGGACCAATGATAATAGTACTTAGAGTTGCTGTGAAAGTTAAATGAATTCCCATAAGTAAAGCAATTTAAATAGTGCCTGGCATGTGGTGATCACTACATGTAAGTGCTGTTATTAGTATACTCATATTATTATACTCAAGTACGTGAAAGATTATTCTGCAGAAGAAAGAGGGGCCTGTTTGGAGTGGCTTCAGAGGGTATTCATTACTAGGATGAGAACCACAGTATGCTTGCTTTTGCCTCAAAGATGAGCTCTGTCTAGGGAGGTGGCAGACTCCTTGTCATTAGAACTTTCTCAGTGAGTTGCACAGACTTTTTTCAGAGCAGAGGCAGAATGCTCCTGGTGCCTCACCCACCCAGCCATACTCTGTCTTTTCCATTTCTGCCATCCAAATCCAGATAAAGACAGTTGGGAGATGTGCAGGCTTTTGTTGGTTAAAATTAGGAATCGAGCCAAATTTTTCTTTCTTGCTGTCCTCATTATCTTCTTTCTTTTTGGAATTTTTCTCCTCCCCAACTTTTCACAGAGAAGTGACCTCGTATTTAAAAGGCTTATGATTTACTTTTAGCACAGTTAAAATCTACTTATGTGACTATGGCAAATGGACAAATCGCTCTGGGGCTAACCTTCCTTTTCCATAAAAGATATATTTGGTGGGTGTGATGATGAGGGGAATTGAGATTTGTGATCTTCAAAGCTTCCTCAAACTTGAACATGCCATTTTAGGTTGAGCTGACAAAACCCACAAGGCACACAGCCCTGTCATGGTATCACTTCATCATCCACATTTCCTCCGTTAGAGATTTTCCTCCTTTTTCTTTTGTTGAGACAGAGTCTCATTCTGTTGCTCAGGCTAGAGTGCCGTGGAGTCATCCTTGCTCACAGTAACCTCAAACTCCTGGGTTCAAGTGATTCTCCTGGCTCAGCCTCCTGAGTAGCTGGGACTACCAGGGTCTGCCACAACCCCTGGCCAATTTATTTATTTTCAGTAGAGATATGGTCTTACCCTTGCTCAGGCTGGTCTCAAAGTCCTGAACTCTAGCGATCCACCTGCCTCAGCCTCCCAGAGTGCTAGGATTACAGGTGTGAGCCTCGATGTCCAAAACAGGTTTTCCTCTTAAGAAGACTTGATTCTTAAAAGACTTTTACATTACCTACTGAAGTATATGTGACCAGTATCTCATTCCCTTGGGAATTAAGTTTTAATAGATTGTTATTCAATTGTGATTTAATTTGTTAGTATAATCTATAAATTAATGTATTATCTCTCATAAGGGGCAAAGTTTACTGATATTATGGAGAAAACAATGTAACCCAAAAAAGTGATATATATGTCAATGGTATTACAGAATGTAGGGAAGATGTTTGGGGACAGGTAAACCTTTAATTGCACAATTTAATCAACCATTTAGATTACCTGTACATTGGACTAGCCCATGATAGTAGATATTGTTCAAAGTGGTAAGTGGTCTAGAACAATGGTGAAGAATATAGCCTTTGGAATCAGATAGCTCTTTAAATAGAATCCAGGTTCAACCCCTGTCTATCTATGCGACCACTAGCTAATCCTCAGTTTTAAAATTTATAATATAGAGCTGTTGTGAAAATTATTTCATTTTATTTTGTTATTTATTTATTTAGCAACAGAGTCTCACTATGTTGCCCTGGGTAGAGTGCTGAGGCTCTCAGCAAACTCTTGGGCTTAAGCGATTCCCTTGCCTTAGCCTCTCAGGTAGCTAGGACTACAGGTGCCCACCACAACACTTGGCTATTTTTTGGTTGTTGTTGTAGTTGTCATTATTGTTTAGTAGGCCTGGGCTTGGTTTGAACCCACCAGTCCCAGTGTATGCGGCCAGCACCCTAGCCTCTGAGCTACAAGTACCAAGCCGTGAAAATTATTTTAAATAAGTGCATATATGTAACATTTCTGGCACCTTAGGTAGGAACTCAACAAATGAGAATTGTTAGTCTCACCGTACCTAGGATTTGAAACTTTCTAACTGGTTGAGTTAT
>CAUYON010176012.1:0-25435 GCA_963573935.1 Arctocebus calabarensis
TGATGTGATCTCTGTTTAACAAGAATGTAAAAGTTTTCCCAGAAATCCCCTAGCAAGGATAAATTAACATCTAGTTGGCTAGAACCATGTCAAATAGCTTTACATAATGACAAAGGACATTCTATCAGCAAGTGTGTGGAATTTTAGCCTCTTTAAAAGAAAACTTAGAGACGGATGTTCAATGAACAAACCAACAGTGTATTTTAGAGTCTCTGAAAATACAGCATATTACATCTCATGTGACAACACTAAGGCTAAAGGTAAAAGGCCAGTGGCATTGGTTCAGAAGTTCAAAAATGTCTTATTTTCTATGTTATATATTCTTATATATGAATATAGACATATATTATATAAAATATATGTATATGTGTATTATACATATTATATATGTGTATATATACATATATAATATATGTGTATGTGTATTATACACATATATGTACATACACACACATATATATTATACAAAATACTGTATAATGTGTTTGTGAAACAGATGGACAATGAATCTCACCTAGTGCAGTCGTGGTTTCACTACTAAAATTTGGCATGACAGATAAGCAATAAAATGAGGATGTCACAAGCCTCACTAATGCCTGATAGTATTCTATATTTAAAGAAAGAAAAAAGGGCAGCACCTGTGGCTCAAAGGGGTAGGGCGCTGGCCCCGTATACTGGAGGTGGTGGGTTCAAATACAGCCCCTGGCCAAAAACTGCAAAAAAAAAAAAAAAGAGAGAGAGAGAGAGAAAGAAAAAATAAATTTATCATGACAGAAGAATAGAAGCAAACTTTAAAAAAATCTCATGTCAAAATAAGAGGGAAACTGACCAATATATGCTTTTTATCATTTCATTCTATGTAAAATTATTTTCTTATAATCTATTTAATATGAAACATTCTGGTAATATAAAGACCCAGATAATTTTAAATGGTTAAGCTAAATTTATTCCTTTGGATCTTAGGAGAATGGAAGAAGAACTTGGGCCTCAACACACTATACTAGTTATACTTTGACCTTCGTACAGAAAGTGAAGGTGAAATGCAGTTCATATCTCTTCATCAGAATTGAAAGAGAAAATATGTCTTTGCTCTCTAGAATAGCATGAAATTGTATAAAATAGATACAAGAAGTCAAGCAGAACTGGAACCTAGTATTTCATTACACTAACCAGCGCGAAATAAAATTGTGCTTAAGGATCAAAGGTAGAAGCAGACGTGCATGGCTGCTGTCTGTGGTTGATTAGTTAGTTCCTAATGGGGTTGAGGAGCTGTTTAAGATTGCTGTGTGCACATGGCCATGAAATTCTGGGACAGTACATTTCTACCATGTTGGGATATATGAGAACTAGTTTTCAGAAGCATGAAAAGCATTCTTTATATTTTTACTTTTACACAGATATTTCTATTACTGAAATATAATTAATCAAGTTTTGGAATGGTTATCATTCATATCTGATGACTAGAGAATTTATGTCATTGAAATACATTCTGCTATCTAAACTACAAGAATACATTGAGAGCCTTGGTAGAAACACACAAAGATGGAATGAGAGAATGATGACGGTGACCATTGGAAGCTTGAATGTGGAAACAACCTCAGATGGAATTTCCTGTTGGAATTTAGCAATGGTCTGTTGCTTCTGCGTGTGTATTGTTTATGTGAAACTGGAGCTAAATAAACCTATCCCTGACCTTCTTTATCTGCCAAATAGTTTGGACATTTACTCTTTCTGCCTCAAAGGCTTGTCATTTCAGCTTAGCCTTGCAGATGGTACATCCATTTCCCTGAAACAGAGCCACTATGTGGTGGCTTGCCAACATTTACTGCTAGTTAAAGTTCACCCTCAAAGTCCACACATTCATGTTTCACACCTCAGCCAATATTCTGCAACATGAATTTGACATTGCCCTCTCTTTCTGGTCACTGTATAAGAGTTGGGTGCTGAGTAATTTGCCTTACCTGTTACATAGAAAATTATTTTGTTGAGAAATCTATTTTTGAGAAATGACAACATCCTAGGCATCTAATGAATCTCTGTGAATGTGTTTCGTAGCAAGTATGAGAGGAGAACTTGTTGGCAATTTTTTTGAAATAGTTTGTTCAAATGTCACATGAGCAACGTAGCTTTTGCTGTATTTGAATGCTGTTTATATGACTTAAAACACAAGAAAGTCATATTTCTATTGAAATCTTGAAACATCAAAATAGCATTTGGGTCCTGGTGATATTTTATTGTATGTAGAAATGAGAAAGTATTTTACAAATGACATAACAAGATTGCTTTTGCAACTTAAGAGAGAAATTTTTGTGATATCAGAGAACTTAAGTCTAGTACGTTTATATGGCTTTCATTTTCAAAACTTCTAATTCCTAAAATTTCAATAGTGAAAAATTTTTTATTTCTAACATAATACTATCTCATGCTTAAATCTTAACAACCAAACATTTCCACAATTTAGGAATGAAGTATCATTTTCAAGCTGCTTTTTTTTTAAGCGTCTTCTTTTTGCTCCCAAGTGACTATTAATATTCAAATTCTTTTTTCATTAAACACATTCAATTTGGTTCCCTTTTGGAGGTAACCAGTACATATTAACTTCAAATCATTACTTTATTTCGATTACTTACTCTATTGAGCTAATATTTAAATTGATATTGGAAACCATAAGTCAGAACAAAACCTATTTTAAAACAAAATGAATGTACCTGCAGGCAATCTGTGATACATCTATTGATTTTTCATACAAGATCACCAGTGTGGCCAAAGATGACATGCAGTTACAAATTACTCTGTTGGCCACAAGGTTAAGAGAATTCTAAACAGTCAGGCAGAAAATCATAATCTATTGCTTTACCTGCTTGGCTTCAGCATTGTTCTTAACAATTCAAAATAATATTGATGGTATCAGTGTGAAGTGTCAAATTATTTCACCTCTTTTCCACATTGCAACAAAGTGAAATCCACTTTTAGTATTGTACTGCAGGAGTCATAGCCAAAAACTGTTCTGGGAGTCTGATGCTCTCACTACATTAAAGGTCCTTCACTGCAGTGGAAGAAAGTGTGGAAAAAACTTGAAAATATGAGTCTGGGCAGGATTTTGTGAAGAAGACCCCGTCAGCAATTGCAGCAACAACAAAAATAAATAAATGGGACCGGCCCAAGGTGAAAAGCTTCTGTATAGCTAAGGATACATAATCAAATCAAATAGACAGTCTTCCTTATGGGAGAAGATATGTAATGAATCTAAGAAAGGGCTAATAACCACTATCTATGAAGAACGCAAATGAACCTACAAGAAAAGAGCAAACAAGCTCAGTGCCTGTGGCTCAAGTGGTTAAGGCACAAGTCACATTACGCATGAGCTGGCGGGTTTGAATCCAGCCCCAGCCCACCAAACAACACTGACAGCTGCAACCAAAAAATGGCCGGGCGTTGTGGCAGGCACCTGTTGTCCCAGCTACTTGGGAGGCTGAGGCAGGAGACTCACTTGAGCCCAGGAGTTGGAAGTTGCTGTGAGCTGTGATGCCATGGCACTCTACCCATAGTGACAGCTTGAGGCTCTGTCTCAAAAAAAAAAAAAAAAAAAAGGAAAGAAAGAAAAAGAAAAGAGCAAACAATCCCATTTACCGCTTGGGGGGGGGCAAAAGATATGAATAGACCCTTCTCCAAAGAAGGCTGACGAATGGCCAACAAACACATGAAAAAATGCCTATAGTCTCTAATTATCAGAGAAATTCAAATCAAAACCACCTTAAGATATTACCTAAGCCCAGTGAAAATAGTGCATTCCCCACAGTCCAAAAGCTGGAGATGTTGAAGTGAGTGTGGAGATAAAAGAATACTTATACATTGTTGGTGGGATTACAAACTATTACAAACTCTATGGAAAGAAATATAGAGAATCCTCAAAGAGCTAAAAGCACACATTCCATTGATCCTATGATCCCATTTCTAGATATCATCTACCTAAAAGAAAAAAAAGTCATTTTACAGTAAGGACATTTGTACTAGAATGTTTATCATAGCTCAATTCTCAATTGCCAAGATGTGGAAACAATCCAGGTGCCCACCGACACATAAATAAACTATCACACACACAAACACACACACACACACACACACACACGCCATGGAATAATGTTGAGTCTTAAAGAAAGATGGAGACTTCACATTGTTTGTATTTATCTAGAAGGATTTAGAGACTCCCCTCCGAAATAAAGTAACACAAGAATGGAAAAGCAAGTATCCAATGTACTCAATACTAATGCAAAACTAGTAATGAACACCTACATGCCCACATAAGAAAAAATACAATTAAATTCAAGAAGAGAAAGAGGGGTGTCTGGGGAGGAGAAAGGGGATTTGATGAGCTCTCATTTAATGGGCCCAACTTGGGGGACATGGAGCCCCTCCTAGATGAAGGGCTAACCTCTTGGACTTTACCTAACAAATGCAAATAATGTAATCTAATTATATGTGCTCTTATTTTAATCTGAAAATTAAAAAAAATCCTTTAAGTCATTGGCCATGTGGTTCCTGCCAGCTTCACTTTCCAGCCTCCAGACCCTGGAGCCTCTAGTAGCCCAAAGATTATTTGGGTTTGTGGGTTATAGAATGAAGATGGTAGGAATTAAATCTTCATAGAACAAATGCTACCTACTAGAAATGTCTACTTTATTTCCTAATTAGCCTTTATTTTTTAATAAGAAATCCCAATTTGATGAGAGGCAGTCCTATAGAATATAAATACACTGTTTCAATCACGCAAATAAAAATATTTCCAGATTTAGAGCAGCCACTGTCTCACGAATGCCACTCATGATTTCCTCTAAGAGCACAAATTGCCTCTTTTCTTCTCCCCCAGCCTCAAGTTGAATGCACTTGAATTTGCTGCATTTGCAGGATAGAAAGGAAAACAAAATACAGCAATATTGTATTGATTTCCATTCAAACACATAATCTATCATGGAAATTCTCTTTGAGTTGGGGTAATTTAGAGATTATACATGAGAATATCATTAAAAAGAAGAATTGCTCATAGGATATAGAAAACAGCAAGAGAAGCATTAAACAAAGAGAACACTGCAGATAAACCACTACAGTCAAAATTGTTCTTTGACCCTTCAGAGGACTGATGTTGCAAGTCAAGTAGACAGAATTCCAAAGACTAGGAAGACTCTCTGAAGAGAGACAGGATGCCTTTAGTTGAGTACAACCAAAAGAGAGCTCCTCCATCACAGCATGTGAGAATTAATCAACTAATAGAGCTTAATAGTCCTAAAAGTCAATTACAAGTGTATTATTTTCCTAGGACTGTGGTAATAACATACCTCAAAATGAGTAGTGTAAAATAAATAGAATAACAGAAATGTACTCTTTTATAGTTCTGGAATCAGACTGTGAAATTAAGGAGACAGGAGGGGTGGTTCCGTGATGCTCTGAAGAAGACTGTTCCATGACTCTCTCCCCTCTCTGGTAAGTACCAGCATTGTTTGGCATTCCTTCAATTATAGCTGCACTGCTCTGATCTTTGCCTCACTTTTCAGTCACTTTCTCCTCTGTTTCATGCATTCCCCTCTTCAGTGTGCCCCAGCATCCTTCCACACTTTCTTTATAAGGACACCTGTGATTAGATTTAGGACTTATCCAGAAAATTCAGGATGATCTTTACCTAATCCTAGATTCTTAACTAGTTTATATATTCTGAACTTATTTGCATCTGCAAAGAGTCCTTTTCTACATAACCTTAACATTCACAGGTCCTAGAAATTAAGATGTGGATAAAATTTCAGCCACCATTATTCAACTCACTACAGCAAGCATATCAGTTTACAGTAACTGAGAGCCCAGGTATAAAGAGACTTTCTAACTACTTGCAAATTCTTTAAAATGGGCCTCCATGTGATGTTCTTAGAAACAACAAAACAAGGGAGGTAACTGCAGATTGATCATGTCTTCTGGGTGAATAAGGCAAACAGGTGGTGATTGGCTCCTACCGCAAAGGAATCAGGAAACTGTTCCTCATGCTGGAGAGCCCAAGACCTCCTTTCATATGAAACACAATTTTTAAGCCACCAGGAAAGGGGCAGCAAACATTTTTATTCACAAAGAATGGACAAAGATACATTGATTTGGAAGAAAACATAGAAGGAAAATTCATCTGATTATGAGCCCAAGATTCTGCACCAATATGTGGTATAGAGATTTAGATAGTGGCAGTCTAAACATTTTATTTCTTACTTTATAACATTTTCTTTCTAGAACGGTTTGAAATTATGGCAGATTGAAGATAATGATAGCAACAACAAGACCAAATCTAGCTTCACTATGGAAGAGACTGAATCAATTTTCCAATGATATCAGCTTGGCAGAAAAAACAATACTATGTCTTTCTAAGTATAATTTATAATTAATTTTCTTCTGTGCATCAGGGCCAGAATTCAATAAAAAATGACAATAGATACAAATGTTAGTTTATCAATTTCAATAATTGCATTTTCTCTCTTAAATTATAATGTAATTGCTCTGATCTTGTGATTAAGAGGATTCAAACAAAATTATCCCCCTTTTGATAAATTGAAAAACAAAATAAAATAAAAAAGAATACTTCTTTCATTCTTAGTCTCATTCTCTTTCTTCAGGATGAGTTTAATTTTAAATTGGAAAGAAAACAAGAGTAATGAAGTGTCATACATACTGATTACATGCTCACACACTTAGTTCCATTGCTGTCTGACTGTAGACACATACTTCCTCAGTTTCTAACAACTTAGATTACATGCATATGAATACATTCAAGGAATGTACTTTTTGTCCTCTTCTGAATCTATATAGACAATCTCCACGAGCTTGTAATTGGGTTCAATAGTGCAGCCCAAAATTAATTTGGAAATAGGGTCTTGGTAAATGTAACTAAGTTAAAGTGAAATCCTAATAGATTAGGATGGGTCACAAATTCAATATATGCTCTTTATTTAAATTAATTTATAATTTAACTCATAGCTGTATACATTTATGGGGGTATAATGTGATTGTGGGAATGCTTAACTCAAACTAATTAATATAGTCATTACCTCAGTTATTTTTTTGTAGTAAGACATTTAAATTTTAGTTATTTTGAAATACAACCTGCATTGTGCACATTAGGTGATATCCTACCAAATGCCCTCCCTCCAAGCACCCTTTGCAACCCTCTTCCTCAACCCTCTTCCTACTCACCCCTTCCCCTTGCTAGACTATATTTTTTAATCATTCATATGAGTGTGTGTTTACATACTAGTTTCATAATAATATTGAGCACATTGAATACTTTTTTCCCATCCAGATAAACATAAAAGATGTAAAGTCTCTGTCTTTTTATGTTAATCCATTCATGGGTTGATGGGCATTTGGGTTGATTTCATGACTTGGCAATTATGAATTGGGCTGCAATAAACATTCTAGTGCAAATGTCTTTGTGGTAAAATGATTTTTTTTCTTCTGGATAGATACCTAGAGATGGAAGGTATCACTAGGTATGGTGATACCTAGTGATCCATCACTAAGATGGATCAAATGGAAGCTCAACTTTTAGTTCTCTGAAAATTCTTCAAACTTGTTTCCAAAAAGACTGTATTAGTGTGCAATCCCACCAGCAGTGTAGAACTGTCCCTTTTCTCCACACCCACACCAGCATCTGCAGAGTTGGGACTTTGTAATGTTGGCTAATCTTACTGGAGTTAGAAGGTATCTTGGAGTTTTGATTTTCATTTCTCTGATGATTAAAGACAATGAGCATTTTTCATGTGTTTATTGGCCATTTATCTGTCATCTCCAGAGAAGTTTCTGTTCTAGTGTCTTGCCCACAAATAAATGAGCTTGTTTATTCTTTTCTTATTGATTAATTTATGTTCTCTATAGATTCTAGTTATAAGACCTTTGTTGGAATCATAACATGCAAAAATCTTCTTCCATTCGGAAGTCTGTTTGCTTTGGTTGTGGTTCCCTTAGTTGTACTTAAGCCAATATATGTTCTTATGAAAAGAGAAAGGTTTAGACACTGAGCGTCACAAAAAGAACACCATGTGATGACAGATAGAGAGATTGGAGTGATGTGTTTGCAAGATAGGAGACCAAGGATTGTAATCATATGCCAGAAGCTATGAAGAGGCATGGGAGGCCCCTCCCATAGAGGCTTCAGAGCGAGCATACTCCTGCTGACACTTTCACTTCAGATTTCTACATTCCAGAACTCTAATGCAGTTTCTGTCGCTTTAAAGCCACCCAGTTCATGGTAGTTTGTTATGACAGCTTCAGGAAATAAAGATACTTTGGGAACTACCTGCTGAAGATGGTGGAGCCACAACACATAAGGGATCTGAACCTTAAAATTGTTACTTCAAGGAGACTACCACCAAATAAAAATAATTTAATATTTTTATGTGCATGAGAAATAAAATGTGCTGTTAAGCTACTGATATGGATTTTGTTCATTAGAAGAGCTGGTATTACTCTATCTTTTCTTTTTTTTTTAGAGACAGAGTCTCACTTTGTCACCTTTGGTATGGTGTCATGGCATCACAGCTCACAGCAACCTTTAACTCTTGGGCTCAAGCTATTCTCTTGCCTCAGTCTCCCAAGTAGCTGGGACTACAGGGGCCCACCACAACATTCAGCTATTTTCAGAGATAAGGTCTTACTCTGGCTCAAACTGGTTTCAAACCTGTGAACTCAGGCAATCCCCCCACCTTGACATCCTAGAGTGCTGGGATTACAGGCCTGAGCTACTGCACCCAGCTGATATTTCTCTAAATAATGAATACATTTGAGCTCAGGAAAAGACAGTGCTATGGAAATAACATCATTCTCTTCCTGTTAGGGAAATGTCCTCTCCTCATCTCAATTATCTCAACAATCAGGAACACTGAGGAAATGAGTATTCCCTTGCACCAAACATTCCCTAACCTATTTAAAAGCTTCCAAAATATTTTTTAAAATTGAAAAATAAACCCTCTGATTTAAAGCTCCATATGCTAAAAGCTTGGAATAGCTTTACTAAATATGTCTAAGAGACTAGATTGAAGGAAATATCTGATGTGAAAGAGAAAGCAAGGGGGGTAGAGAGAAAGAAAGAGAGACTATTGAGATAATGCATTGAGATCTCTAGATATTCTATATGACACCACCATGTCCTAATTACAAACCCCTGATACCACCTGATTCAGAAGAACAAGGGCTGTTGTGGGCTCTGGAGATGGGGGATGGGCGTCAGGCACAGCGAGGGACTGAGAAGTCTGCCATGTAGACTACCTCTTGCGTTTATGAAGAAATGGCACAGATAACGGAGCAGCATTAGCTACACAGTCATTAATTTCTTCTATTCACACTAAGGAAAGGAATATCAATTCACATGTTCTTTTAATCTGGATGAGGCAGACATTTGTGAAAAATCTGGGTATAAAACTACATACATTGCAATATTACCTAACTGAACTGCTGGTGATCTTCAGTTTAGCAGTGAGAATCATGGGACTTCCTCTCTTAATTCAAACAAACAGAAAAACAACCAAAACAGCAACATGGATAGATCTGGAAGACATTATTTTAAGTGAAATATGTCAGGGACAAATACCTCCCCATTTCTGTGTTAGTGGAATCTAAAAAAGTTGAATTCATAGAAGTACAGAGTAGAATCATGAGAATCAGAGAGGCCGGGAGGTAGGGTGGAGAAGGAAGAAACAAGAAGTTGATCAAAGAGTACAAAGTTTCAGACAGATGGCAGTAATAACCTTTGAGATCAATTACACAGCAGAATGACTATGTCAATAATAACCTATTGTGTATTTCAAAATAACAGGAAGAGTAACTAGAAATGTTTTCTCATAAAAGTGACCGATGAGTGAGGTCATGGGTATTTTAATTAGCTTAATTTAATTATTGCACATTGTATACATATATCAAACAATCTTATTATATACCATAAATGTACACAATTATGCTTATTCAATCAAAAATAATACTCATAACTAGTAAATAAAACTCTTAAAAGAATAAGTAATTAGTGAATAAAACATATTACCTAATTTGAACTTGGCAACATTCCCTACTAGGTTCCATTAGACCAGTAAGTGGCATACCCTCCCATGTAGAGCCAGAAGCTATAATCCAGAGATACATGTGGGCTTGGCCTTGCCTCCCAGTTTAGGACCAGAGTAAGTGGAACACTGAGGTTTCGTGGAGTTGGTGCTCAGCCAGTAGGTATGGATAGGGCCAGATGTTCCTTCTTAGTGTAATCACTGACTTACAGTTACCTCTAGTGCTGGGAAAGGCAATTAATCATGGCTTTTTTTCAGTTCTGTGGTGTAAGAGAGTACTTCAGCCTCCTTACTGAGTGCAGAACACTCACAAAGGTATTATTGACCATCAGTGGTTGCCAGCTGGAGATCTGTGTCTGGGAAATGGAGCCAGAGAACTCCTGTTCTGCCATCTTGCAGAACACATTGTGCTTGCCATCTTTACTTCCTTAAATAATTGTGTGTGTATGTGTCTGTGCTGTCAATATATAGCTTGTATTTGGAAAATAATCAGAGTGTAAACTTCAAAGCAACCATATATTTATCTATATAGTTGTTCTATGGCAACAAAAATCATATATAATCATATAGTCATATGATATCCCACATATAATCATATATATGTATATGATTTTAATCCCCATAGAACTATTATCAATTTTTGGATATATAGGCAAATATCACTCAAATTTTCATCAGGTTTTCATGAAATCATACTATTATTGTATATATGTAATTAAATATTGTAACAATCATGAAGAACTATTGGGCTGAAGTCAGCAGCATTACAAGCCGTCTCTCCATTACGCTCTCCCTTAGACATGAAATTATGGCTTCTATTACTAGTAATAATAAAAAATGAATCTTCCAATAGCTAAATAAAAGGCTTTAGTCACATTTGTCTTATTATTCTCTCCTTACCTAAAATTTTATCAACTATTACATTTATTCTTTTCTACTGTCAATAGCTAACTTTCCTCATTATCCCAGCTAACTTTCTTTTGTGTATTATTCTGATGTTTTACTCATGAAACTCACATGTTTACCTATCAAAATTCTGTTCACTTTTCAAAGTTAGTCAAACATTACTTCCTCCATGATGTATACACTTGGTTTCCTGCAACTTACTTTGAATTCTGTCTTGTGTTGTCTATATCTTTTTCTATCACCCTAAGAGTTTATATTATCATGGTTTTAATAGATAGATGACTATGCTTATGTGTATCTTCAGAGAAATTAACACAAAGTCAAGGACATAAAACTTTTCAAAAAACTTTTCAAACAATAGTTAGTGGAGTGTAATTTATGTGTCTCACAATTTCAAACTCAAAACTTTGTGCTTACAAGGAACAGGTTTTGAAAATTATAAGCTGTGGATTGCATTTTCTTTTTACTTTTTAAAATCATTTCAGGTTCATTTGAAGGTACAAAGAATTCGGTTATAATGTTTGCATTTGTTAGATCGAGTCCCTCTTATAATTTTTCTCACATCCAAGAGGTATGCCATACACCCTATTCCTATTCCCCTCTCCCTGCCATACACCCCTTTCTTATATCTCTCTCCCTGCTCCCTCATTCCACCACCCCCACCTTGAATTGATTTACATTTTTCTCCTATGTGGGCATGTATTAGATTAACTACTGGCTTCATATTTCTATTGAGCACCTTGGATTCTTATTTCTCCATTCTTGTGATGATTTACCAGTAAGAATGTGTTTCAGCTCCATGTAATTTAATACAAAAGATGTAAAGTCTTCATCTTTTTAATGGATGAATTGTATTCTATGGTAGACATATCACAAACTCTCAAAGCTGCAGATGCTGGCATGGATGTGGAGAGAAGGGAACACTTTACCCTGTTGGTAGGATTGCAAACTAATAAAACCTCTTTGGAAGGAAGTATGGAGAATGCTCAAAGAACTCAAATGAGACCTCTAATTAGATCCCACTGTCCCACTACTAGGATTACATTTATTTTAAAACATTCTCTTTTGTGCATTTCCATGCAGAAATACATTAATAGAAGATTAGCAAGAAACAACAGCAAAGTAATGATGGGATATTCTTGCTTTTCAAAAGTAATTTGATAGGAAAAAAAAATGTGTCCCTAGGAATTGGTCACAATTTGAAGCACTAAACCCTTGTCCTTGCACTGAATGGAAGTAACCTTATCCCACACCACTCTGAAATCATCATTACCAATTTCCTTGCATATTTCTAATGTAACCATTAAATGACTTAGGAAACCATTGTACTTTATGATAGGATTAAAAATTAGCTTACTTTCTCATTATAGCTATATTGAAATAAAGAGAAATGTTATGTTGTTAAACAAAGACATTTAATCTATTGCCTTAAACTACAACGCATATTTTCTTCATTTCTATGTTAATATTTTAGTTTTAATTTATTTTGTACTTTTTAAAATGATTTTATTTTATTTGTTAAATATCAGGTGAATGTGAGGATATAAGCAATGAGGTTACAATATTTGCATTTGTTGGGTAGAGTCCCTGTTGTAGTTGTGTCCCACCCCCAGGAGGTGTGCCATGTACTCTTACATTGTGCTCATTAAGTGGGAGCACAAAATCCCCTCCCTGCTCCTCTCTCTCCATCTCTCTTTCCCCCTCTACCCATCTTGAATTGAATTGAGTTTTTCTCTTATGTGGGCATGTGTTAGATCATCTACTGGCTTCATCTTAGGATTGAGTACATTGGATGCTTGCTTTCCATTCTTGTGATACTTTACTAAGAAGAATGTGTTTCAACTCCATCCAGGTTAACACAAAATATGTAAAGTCTCCATCTTTCTGTGGATGATTGGCATTCCGTGGTATGCATATACTACAGTTTACTCATCCATTCCTGGATTTACGGGCATTTTAGATTGTTTATACATCTTGACAATTGTAAATTGAGCTGCAATAAACAACCTAATGCAACTGTCCTTGTGATAAAATGATTCTTTTTCTTCTTGATAGATACCCAGTTATGAGATTGTGGGATCAAATGGGAGGTCTATTTTGAGTTGTTTGAGGATTCTCCAAAGAGAATATATTAGTTTGCAGTCCCACCAATAGTGTGAAAGTGTTCCATTCTCTCCACATCCACAGCAGCATCTGCGGCTTTGGGACTAAAATATTTAGATATTGTATTGTTTAGAAACATACATGGCCCCTAATAAAAACTGAGATGCTTACATTTAAGGTTGGATAATACAGGACCAAGACAATTCTTTTTTTTTTTTTTTTTGGGCGGTTTTTGACTGGGGCTGGGTTTGAACCCACCACCTCTAGCATATGAGGCAAGTGCCCTACTCCTTTGAGCCACAGGGTCCACCCAGGACCTGGACAATTCTCACAGAAGATTGAAAGAGTGAAGGAACTATCCTTAGCACCAAATGTCTGACTATGACTGTGTTTGTTTTCCTATTATTCTAATTTTTATGTAAATACATTTGGTAAACCATTGATATCATTTCCGATATCTCTGACTATTCTTTTTCAGTATGCATGCTTTGTTTGTTCTATTTGAATGTTTTCTTGCTACAGATAAATATTGAAAGCTTTCCCAATTCTGTACAATATCTTTCTTCCTTCCATTGATTTTAGTTAAATAAACATGCACACGTATATATTATACATTTTCAGAATTTTTCACATGATCTTGCTGTTAGCTAAGAAATTCACTTTAGAACACACTATTAAGAAACATTTTGATATCCATGAGATTATCCGTTATTCTTATAATGTAAATCACTAAATGGAAGTAGTTTCCCAAATACAGAATAGTGGACTGGCTCAAGAAGATTGAAGTGCAGACCTATTTGGGTGATTCAACTTTATGAAACTGGAAAGGTACAATGTATGCTTAAAATAAATAAACAATATTCTCATTGTTATATCTGTTTTCTCACTTGACAAATGTTTAATTAACTGCCTAGAATCTTAATTAGAGATTCTTCCTCCAAAGTAAAACAAAATATTTCTACCTGGTGAACAACAGTAATTTTATTTGAGAGTTAACACGTCAACCTGGCCAATTTAGGTTTCTGATCAATATACGTATTTTTTTATTTGAACAGTTATTTTTATGGAGGCTATGGTGAATATTTAGAAGAATAATCCTGCTTACCACAGGGAAATGATATTCCTGCTGCTGAAGGGAATGTATGTGTTGCCATGTGCTGGCAGGACCTACAAATGATTTGAATCCTCTGAAATGGTAACAGATATTACAAGCAAAGTAAAAGTAAAAAGAAGAAAAAATAATCCCACACACACTTTAAGTTGCAAAAACCAAGAACTATGCTTCTTATAAGAGGTAAAGTTTCATGGGATAAATCATGTAGGAACAAAGGTATAAATCCCGAGAGCCCTGTGATCAGTTGGATGCACATTTCACACACTTGTAAAATAGTTAACTTTGTAATTTAGCTCAGATGACAGAACACAGAAATAGGATTTGTCTATATGCTTTTTTAAAACTCTGGGAGTTTAAAGTAACCTCCCCCCTCAGCTTTTAATAGAAATATGGCTGTGTGTATGTATGTCTTTCAGAAAAACTAGCACAAAGTCAAGGGAAAAGATCAATAATCACGATTTTAGATTTGTAAGTGGATATAGTAACTGAGATATCTGAGCTATTTTTTCCAAGTGGAGTTGTGTATTTTTGGTTACATGATGGATACATGTACTGTGCTAGAAAAGGAATTGCTCAAGAAGCAAAGCTATGGAAAGTGGGTATCAAAATCTATCCTCAAAGTAGATTTTTGAGGAAAATTTAATCGAAGCAAACACCCGATCCAATGTCTATATTTGGAGACTATAACATTGTTTGAATTTTCAGAAGAACTGGACCTGATATCCTATAAAGGATTCTAGAGGAGCTGGAAGTTTACTTTCCATTAGCAAGGGTAGCCGTCGCATTATAGCACAGTTCCTTACGTGACCTGGACCAACCGCATGATGCCACCGGGAAGCTGAAGCTAATTTGAGTAACACAAATCACCAGAGTCTGGTTGACAGTTCAAAACTGTGCGCTATCATCGGAATAATCGTGCTCCTCCATAATTCATATGTGGAAACCAAACCGCCAGTGTGACAGCAGGAGGAGGTGAGAACTCTGAGAGGTGATTGGGTCAGGAGGGTGCGAACATTCTGATTGGAATTAGCGTCGCTGTAGAATAGCAGTGGCGGGGAGCTGCCCTGCCCCTTCTACCCTGAGGGTACACAGTGAGGAGGCAACATTCATGAACCAGGTACAGAGTCCTCACCGGAAACCAACTAGGCCAGCTCCTGTTCTTGGACCTCTCAAGAATTGTGACAATTAAATTTCTGTTGTTTATAGCTACCCCCCCCCCAGTCCCGCAAACAAAGACACTATGGCAATAGAATCACATGGTTCAGGCAGTTATTCTAGCTTTTGGTGGTGTAATGCCCCTATAATCAGGCAATTCTTAAGGCTGTGTCTCCACAATCTCCAGGTTTCTGTCCTGTTATCAATCTATCTGTTCAGGTCCTACACAGCAGTTTTCAGACACTCTTTTTCTGCTTTGTTACACTTTCAGATCCATCCATCCATCCATATGTATATACATTCTTAAATACGTGTCTGTGCGTACATGTAAACTGTCAGAATCTAAACATAAGCTTTAAAATTGTGGTAGATAATTCTGAACACTGTTAATACAAATTAGACAATTAAATTGGGCCATTTGAAAGACTATTCATACATCACACTTTTAAATTTGGGCAATTAACTCATTTACTTTATTGTCTGTAAAAGTAATATGCTATATTATCATATCTCTGGAATTCTAGCCAACACACAGTTTAATGAACAAATTGAGCTTCAAGTAGTTTTCTATTGATTTTAATTTTTAGATGCAATAATATCTGTAGATAGAAATTCTTTTGATAAAAGAATTTAGTAGCTTTAAAATTATTAAAACTTCTTATTTAAAGGATTATATTTTATCTGAGTAATTTATTTTTATAAATTGAGTATTCAACTGACATTAATTAATGACACTCATTCAGGAGAAAAGAATATTTACTGGCAACATTGAGAAACTAACTTTCCTGAAATATGTCTGGAAATCTTCCCAGACTTTGGAATAGATCATCAAACTAAGTCTCTAGAATATGTGTTTTGTTCATGCTGCTATTGCTATAAATTCAAAACCAAATTAATATACGTCATCTGCTGTATTACAAAAGGGAAGTGACACCTATATCATTTGAATTTATGTTTAAGTTAAGAGAAGATTTATGTTTATGAATTTATGTTTAAGTTAAGTATGTTTTATTACAGAAAAGAAGGAACAAGGGAAATATATGTGGGTGTTGTTCATTTATGCTGTTTAATGATAAGCTTTACTGTAATAGATATGCTAAAATGATTGAATGTGTTAAGCTGGCTGACTAGATGGGATTGGCTTAGGTTAACTTCTGTTTCAGAAGCAGGCCACCTTGAGGTAAAATGAATGGTTATTTCGAAAGAAAAATATAAAAGCTGAATATAGCTTGTCTTTTAGCAAAAGAAAAACACACGCACACACATACACACAATGCACAAACAAGTTATGTTATGCCAGGATCTGGGGTTGCAAAGAGGCAGACCAAAATTCAGGGCAAATTGTTTAATAAAAATGATAAATGTTAAGTTGCAGAAGACAAAAGGCCTTCAGGCCACCATTAGGAACCACATCCAAAGTGGATAAGAAGATTTTATGTATCTACATAATCAAGAAGTTAATAAAACAAAGGCATCTGTAATAACACAGGTAATTATTTAGAAGTGTTGTGGATAATGTCCATTTTCCTACTCTTCTGGTACCTGCTCCAAAAACATTCCTACGATCTCTTTGTATCCTTTACTCTTTCCTCCCCTTGGGATAAGGGAAACTCTTACCTGCTCAATCACTTAATTTTATTTGGAAATAACGCCTGAGCATGTTCTGCCTGAATCTTTCTATTGGAGGGCCAGTGGAAAATTCCACAAGAAATGTGTGTTTTCTGTATCTAATGACCTGTAATTTAATGTGGTGCTCAGTGGTGAGGTCTTAGTGAACCCATTCTCCTACAGACCTAGGTTTGTAGCTGTTCTGCCTGATTCACAGAGCTGGCATTTTGATCACTGACTACTTTGGGTCTGCGTTTGGAAGGTTTTCAACTTTGAGAAAAAGAGGTGCAATTTATTCACTCTAATTCCTAAGAAATTCAGATAAGCATTGACTGTGTGGCTGGAAGTGACAAGTACCAGGTTAATATGGATATCTTACATATTACATTGTTCTTTGCAAAATTCTGCACCTATAGCTTTCTTTTGTATATTTTACTTTGATTTCAAAACAATCATAAAAGGCAGGCTGGGCAGAGACAGAAACTCCCTGAGCAGGGCAACATTTTTGCCAAATATATCAGCTATGTAAAAAATATGTTTTCTGTTTAGGCAAAATATTAGACACAGGAATCATTTCTACTCCACTGTGGTGCTAGAGGAGAGGCACAAAGAGATAAAATTTCCACTTTATTTTAATAAAGCTGACAGCAGAAAAAGATTTTTGAACTATATGCATGAGAATGGGGTTGCCATCAATTCACCTCTGAATGAGACAGTTTTATCTGCACAATTGTTAGCATACGGGACAACCTCTGGGTTTTCTTGGGAGGCAGCGTCTCACCATGTCTAGGAGGTTATGGGCTCTGCTGTAGGCCAACTGATGTGAAAAGATAGAATCCAGAGGAAATATGCACAAGGCATTCTCCCCAAATCCAGTCAGGTATTACTCCTTCCAGACAGAGGATAGAGTTTCAGGTTGAGCAAAATTAAAGACAGTTCTTTCTATAATTTTTTTTTTTTTGTGGTTGTCACTCCTGTGGGCCACGTGGATATTCACATCATCTACAGACCTGTGGAGAAATGTAACATTCCTTTCAACAGGAAGTAAATCGATAGTGACTCTAGGTTAGTACCTCCCATTCAGATAATTGTTCTCAAATTCTGCATCTTTCATGCATTTGGAACCTAGTTTTTCTACCATTGATGATGCCGAACAATTTCTTTACCCTACAGTCATATTAATGCTATTGTTCAGTCATTTTGCTGCTTCTGATCAGGCCAAGTTTATAACTTCACGGTCATTTTAGAAATATTCCTGACTAGTGAGCCCATTAGTAAGTCTTGTCAGTTTAGTTGAGAAGGAAAGAGTAAATGTATTTATCATAATTTTTTATTAAATCATAAAGAGGTAGATCATGTATACATTAGTGCATTTAATGAGGCAAGAGAATCCTGGGCTCCTCTAAGCCCAGGAGTTGGAGGTTGCTGTGAGCTGTGATGCCATGGCACTCCACCAAGGGCGATAAAGTGAGACTCTGTCTCTATAAAAACAAACAAACAAAAACATTAATGCATTTAGGGGGTACAATGTGCTGATTTCATATACAATTTGGAATGCTTACATCATACTGGTTGTTAATATATCCCTCACCTCATTTACTTAATTATTGTGTTAAGACATTTATACTCTATATTTAACAGATCAGATATGTACCCTTGAATTGTGCACCATAGGTATGATCCCACCATTCACCCACCCTCCATCTGGCCTTCCTCCTCCCCTCCCATTATCCCCCACTCCTGCATCTTGGGCCATCGTTGTGATCTATTCTTCATATGAGAGAGTGAATGATGTGAATGATTGTAAATTGGTTTCATAATAGTACTGAGTACATTGGATACTTTTTCCTCCATTCTTGAGATGCTTTACTAAGTAGGATACATTCCAAGTCCATCCATATAAACATAAAAGAGGTAAAGTCTCCATCTTGTTTTAAGGCTGCATAATATGGTGTATATATATACCACAATTTATTAATCCATTCGTGGGTTGATGGGCACTTGGGCTTCTTCCATGACTTGGCTATTCTGAATTGAGCTGCAATGAACAATATAGTGCAAATATCTTTGTTATAAAGTCATTTTTGGCCTTTTGGATATACACCTATTAGAGGAATTGCAGGATCGAACGGTAGGTCTACTTTTAGATCCCTGAATATTCTCTGTACTTCTTTCCAAAAGGGATGTATTAGCTTGCATTCCCACTAGCAGTGCAGAAGTGTATCCTTTTCTGCACATCTACACCAATATTTGTAGTTGTGGGATTTTGTTATGTGAGGCACTCTTATTGGAGTTAGATGATATCTTAAAGTGGTTTTAATTCGCATTTCTCAGGTGATTGAAGATGATGAGCATTTTTTCATGTGTCTGTAGGCCATGCGCCTGTCTTCTTCAGAGAAGGTCCTGTTCACATCCCTTTCCCACAATGAAATGGGATTACTTATTCTTTTCTTATTAATAAGTTTGAGTTCTGTGTGGATTCTGGTTATCAAACCTTTGTCAGAAAGATAACCCTCAGAAAGCAAGAAGTATTTATCAAATTTAAAGGTGCTCAAAGCTTACATTTTACTGCAGATGAAATTCATTTGCAATTTTCAACACTAAATAATCTGTTTTTGAATTATAGGAGTACATGAAAGAGGTTGGAAAAAACAGTGATAATGCTGTGGTGTACAGCACCTTTCTATGTAGTAAAAACGTGCAACAAACCATGGATTCAAAATTTTATTTCAGTGAGTTGTTTGGCCTATTATTTCAGAAGCTAAAGGCAGTTTATAAATGTTACAAGAATATTTATCTCAAAACAAAAATTATGGCTAGTCCCTGATATTACAAAAAAATGTATAAGTTTCTAATTTACACTGACACTATTTATGGTGACATTTCTGTCCTTGATATGTGATGCTTAAATGTATTCTTAAGTAAGCTACAGTAGTCATAATTATGCAGCTTTCTACAGCTCTAATGTTGAAGGAAATAATTTATTTGACAACTCTATAGCAGATGGAGTGCATGTATTTTGAAAGAAAAATGAAATGCTAATCTATGAAGCTTTGAAAAGTAGACTTATGTTTTGGTTTGGGACTAATGTATTGGGAGAGTACCAAAAAATTAAAAATATAATTCATCATACCCATGGTTTTTATATATTCATTTTCAACTCATTAAAAATTTCATTTGCCAATCAAATAATTGATTGGCTTGATGAAAGTATACATTGATTTAATATAATTAAACACAATGTTAAGTTTTCAACCCTAGTCTCTGATTCCAGTTCCGTTTATTCTCTCCAGAATTTTGATCAGCAATTAAAAGTAGATGCTGCAAGCCTAACTCACTGACTATAGATGAAACAGAAATTTATACTTTAGAAAATATGCCACTGTCAGAATATTTTTAGATCACCTTCCTGGGGCCAAAAAGAAAAAAAAAAATCTCAGCACCATGGATGGAAGTGGATCATGATTCTTCAAGGAATTAGTCAGTTTTATTTTTAATCTTCCTTAACCAGAAATCTTAATTCTGGTTAAGAAAAAATAGTAAGAGGGAAGTGAATAGAGATAGCAAAATTTTTATCTATTTCCCCCCTAAACTTCACCACTGATCCGCCTCCCTCACCTATGGTGTCTTGTTGACAGGGAGGAAAGGAAATGTGATGCAAAAGTCAGAACGCTTGGACTACCTATGCTGTACACAACTGACCAGGGAGGGAACGTGACCAGGCAGAGAGCAGGAACACGGTCCAGGCAGCACACAGGATCTGTAAACACTCTGACCTGGGCTTATTCAAACCCTCATGAATGAGATCTTCAGTATTATACTCAAACAATTCCCAGACACACACCTGGATCTTCCATCAAGACGGATCTGTTCAGATTCACTCAGTTACAAGGAATTATTTGCTTCATGTCTGTATTTTTTCCCCATGCTTGAAGCCTTGTTGGAGAGTTTGTCTTTTTGCTTTTGCCAGATCTTTTGTGCACGGATCTCAATCTTGCTTTGGGATTTAAAAATTCTAAAAATTCTACAGCTATTTTCAGTTTTTCATACCTATTTCTTTAGATATCTGACTAAATGGCATATGAACATACTTCTCAGAATTCATAACTTTACACATCTTAATTCTGTAATTAGATTTAAAGCACACAAGCTGTATTTCCTTCATGAATAATAAAAGGAAAAAGTTATTTTTTCTTTTATTGTAAAATTTTCTCCTTTCTATTGGCACTTCCAAGATGCTGATATTATAGTTTGATCTATGAAACATGTGCTAAACATCTATAAATCCTGTGCTTAATCCTAAAAAATAATCAAGAATTATTTAAATGCCAGATGATCTGAAAAGACAGTAAAATGAAAAATTGTTTACATAACACAATGAATAATTGATTTTAGAAAACAGTCATGTGGCTAAGTACCACTGTTTTGATGTAAGCATTTATTCCTTCACTATATATTCAAGAAATATTTACTAAATTTCTATGATTAGCTGGTCTGTGTGCTAGTGAATGGTGTTAGATGGGGAATAAAATAGATAATTGATACAATGAAATTATACAAATAGAAGTAATATTTATGTGGATATTTTATGAGAATTAACTGTTATTTCAGTAATATACCAGACAAAAATAGTATTTGGAAATTATTTTTTTTTATTAAATCATAGCTGTGTGAATTAATGCAATTGTGGGGTAAAATGTGCTGGTTTTATATACAATTTGAAATATTTTCATCAAACTGGTTAACATAGCCTTCATGGCATTTTAGCCATACATTAAAACAGATATGCTGGATAAACCATAATAGTTCAAAATACATAGGCAATTCAACTCTCTGAAGATGTATAATGACACCTGAGATGGAATAGTAAAAGTTAAAGATTCTGTATCTACAGAGGGTGCCAAAAATGTATACACATTTTAAGAAAGAAAAAACCCTGTAATTAAAATTGTAATACTCAGTATGTACTGATAACATTTGTTATCCTGTATATTGTATCTTGTATCTCTTACCATTGCTGAAGTCACAAGTGGCTTGAGTCTTACAATTTCAATATAGATTTTTCCCTTCTTAAGATGTGTATACATTTTTTGACACACACTTCTAAAATGTGGAGTCAAAAAGAGGAGAAAGGAAGAAAGCAGACTGATGGGGACCTCATAGCTGAGGAAGGACGGGGGGTTAATGTATTTGTGTGGGTCTGTTTTTCTAAGCCTCCTTTTGCCTCATATATCCTAAGGAAGCTGTACATTCAGAAACATGGTATACATATATCACAATCTATTAATCCATTCATGGGTCACTGGGCACTTGGGCTTCTTCCATGACTTGGCTATTCTGAATTGAGCTGCAATGAACAATATAGTACAAATATCTTTGTTATAAAGTGATTTTTGGTCTTTTGGATATACTAGTAGAGGAATTGCAGGATCGAATGGCAGGTCTACATTTAGATCCCTGAGTGTTCTCAGTTCTAGTAGTTTTTTATCAAGTTTTTAGGTTACTTTAGACAATAATATCATATTGTGTGAAAACATGGATAATTTGTCTTCTTTTTTTTTCAACTTGAATTCTCCTTAGTTTTTTCTCTTGCTGACTGTTCTAGCTAGAACTTTTAGTACTATTGCAGAATAACAGTGGTACAAGTGGTCATCCTTATTTTAATCCAAATCTTAAAGCCATTTCTTTGTGTGTCAATTGAATTTTTAGGTTTGTAATTTCTTCTTTCTTTCTTTTTTTTTTTTTTCCTGAAAGGTCACATACATATACCACTCCAGTAGTATCCAGAATCAATTGTATTCTGATCACTGGTGCTTATTAGTTCGTTTGGTGAAGATGTTTCTCTGAATGTTCTGTATGCTTAGATGATTGCCAACGTCTGTGTTCTGTATGCTTAGATGATTGTCAACTTCTGGGTATTGAGATTTGGGCCTTTAATTTGATCTTTATAGGCCAGACTTCTTTGAACCTGCCCTTCTTGAGAAGACTTTTCAAATTTTCAAAGGGAATTGAGAATTGTGATCTATGTCTTTGGAACCTGCCTCTATATCAACATTGGAGATGCCCCAAGCCCAATAATGGGCTTACAGACTCTCAGAGTAACACCCTATTTGGTTTAAATTTTTCTTAATTGTTTAGTAACACAAACAATCACAAATGTGACAATTTATTCTAAAGTGATTTTAAAAACTTAAACAATTTCCTTTAATAGGTTGTAAAAGGTGAATGTTTTTTATTCCTTCAATTTGACTTCCATAGTTCACATTAGTGAGCGATAATGGCTATCATGTTAATAGAGGCACTTGAGTACATTTAAATTCTTGGTATATTTATGAAAAAATTTGAGATAAAATATTTTCAGCACTCTAAAATTTTAAAAACATTGTACCATTATACATTTTGAAGACTTGTTAGTAAATAGAAACTCAAATTCCCCCAGATACGTGTCTCACATAAAGATCTACTTTCTATTATATTGAAAGTTTTATTAAAAATAAAACGCATCCCGTAATAGATATAAAAGAGATTTTGCTTTAATTATTTATAAGCAAATATATTTTTTAAATCTCACACTGTATAAATGATAAATAATAAATGATAAAATGATACCCTTAAAAACAAATAAATGACTAAACAAAAAATATAGATGAGAGCCAATGAAAAGAAGTGGACAATGTGATTTTATCATATTCCTGCATTTCTACTTTTCTTGCAACACTCACCGTTCATTTCACTACTTTGACCTATTTTCTTTTTACTAACCCTCTTTTTCTTTACTAAAATAGTGGTTTATTGTTGTCAACGCTTTATCTGCAAAAGACCAACTTAGTAAGACCAAAAAGGCATATACTGAATCCTATCTCATGTTTTCTACTGATAGTATATTTTCCAAGCATTATTTTGGAAGTACAGCTTTTATTGTTTTGATACATAGTCAGAATCTTTCCCCCATTGTTCAGACAATGGCAAACAATCAACCACAAGTGATTTATAAAAGATTAGTTGCATATTTGCAATGTTATAAAGTGCCTGTGCACGTGGGAACATGGAGGTCATTGTAGGTTACCTGTATAGAACGTCTAAGGATACTCAGGATAGTGTACTGCATTCACTGTAGCCAATTCAGCAGCCACTTGGACATCATGTCATTTTTATTTTCCTTATGCTAATTTCTTATTTTTTTCCAAATTGTTTCAAAGTATGTGTATACACATTCCCTTTGAAGTAAGCAAACAAAAATTATTTTAGACTAAAGAAAATTATAAAATACATATCCAATATGTAGGCATTAAAATCATTCAAATACTAACAAGTTTTTCTCAAATCTTATTTCTTCAGGATGTTTGGAGATCCTGTTAACCTAGAGTTCAGCACATAGGCTAAAAGGACTTGTAGACATATAAATTATTGATCATTTTTGAAATATCCAGCTGCAAAATGACCTTTTATATCTTGGTCCTCTTTGATTTTTTGCAGTATAGATATGAAAAAAGTGGTAAATTTTATTGGAGGAACATGGTTAGATTCAAAACATAAATATGAGATCTGTGGCATAGATATAGCTGAAGATAAAAATTCTTTCACTTTCATATTCTATGTTTTCATAGTCCATTCAGGGTGATGTATAATATGATACTTGCTGAAATATACACAGGCAAGTGGCCCTGATGATAGCTGGTTGGTGATGGAAGTTGGTACCCCAGGATATGTCCTTAATGGGGAAGACACTTCCACCTGGCTAGGATAAGTGAAGAATCTTCAGCATTTGAAAACTATGACAAAAAAAATGTGAATAGTTGTAAAATCCCTAATTAAAGAGAAGTGTATGTTCTTGATGTAGCCCATAAAAGAGCAGACACTAGTCTCCTTTTAATCATGGTTTTGCTTCCACAATTTCAATTACATGTTATATAGTACAATAAGCTGTTTCGAGAGAGAGAGAAAAGGGCGTCATTTAACATTTATTACCCTATAATGCTATAAGTGCTTTATTTAATCATTGTCAATCCCTTTGACTGAAGTTTAAATTAATCTTTATCATATATATGAATATGTAAGAGAGAACATAGTATCATAGGGTTGGGTACTATTCTTTTTTTTTTTGTACGAAAGGTCTTTATTGGCGGGGGAAGGAGGAGGGGAGAGAGAGAGAGAGAAACGGAGGAAGAGAGGAGAGGAGAGAGAGAAAGGGGAGAGAGAGAGAACAGGAGAGGAGAAGAGACACACTCGGGGGATGGGAGAGAGGAGGGGGAAGGGGGAAGAGAGTGAGAGAGAGAGAGAGAGAGAGAGAGAGCTAGGTTGGGTACTATTCTTTTTTTTTTTATTGTTGGGAATTCATTGAGGGTACAAGAAACCATGTTACACTGGTTGCATTTGTCAGGAAAAGACCCTCTTACAATCGTGTTTTGCCCCCAAAAGGTGTGGCACACACAAAGACCCCAAGAACCCAAGACCCCACCCCCCTTACTCCTTC
>CAUYON010176014.1:0-32189 GCA_963573935.1 Arctocebus calabarensis
AGGGAGGGGTGAGGTGGAGGGAATGGTCTGTCCCAAGGAAACTGTAACCACTATGTGGAGCCACCACTTCAACAGAGAACAGCAGCCTATCAGAAGCATGACCGGAGACCTGTCCACCACCGGCATTTAGCAATCATGTCAAAAGACCTCCCTCCCACCTGTTAGCCTCCTCTCTCCCCTCCACCCTGAACCCCAGAGCAAACAGGTCGGAAAGTTGTCTCAGAACCAGAGCCCTGCCCCCAGAACACACATCCACACAGTCGCTCCAAATTCCTGGGGAGTGGGGGGAGGATATGCTTTAAATCAAGTTTGAGATTAGTCTGTTTTAAATGAGCAAGATCAAATCTTAAATGCCCATTTGAGACTATACTAATAATTGAAAATGGCAGGAAATTAGATGCTGCGTAGGAACTTGCTTCCCTGGCAAAGTGGGATTCCACACAGTACTACGGAAAACGCAGAGTGGAAAAAACAAAACCAGTCTACAGTGGAACAAACTCCAACCAAATCAGACTCCTCGAAAGACTCATTACATGTAAATATTATAATTGGATATCTAGGGAGTCTCCTCCATTTACATGGAAATAATTGGGATTGTGGAATTCTCAACAACCACCAAAATTATTATTCGCAGGTTCTCAATTCACTGGGGAAAAACAAAGAAGACTTTCGGTCATTTCCAGACATGCAAATTCTGCCTTCTGGTCAAGGGACGGCAAAGCAAGATTTTACTATGAACAGGGATAGAGAACCAGTGTTCAGTGAGGACAGAACTAGAAGGAGGCGAAGGTGGCACAGTGGACAACGTGGTCACTGCAGAGATTCAGGCTTGACAATGGGAAGCAGTCCCTGGTGGGCCTGTTACTCAGAGATGACTAAGAACTTTCTCTGGGAATACTGAAGGCTGTGGGAGGGATCCGTCTGCTGTTCGGTTAAATCCTACTCTTCCTAGAGAGACAGGGATGATTCTGAAAAACCCCCTTGTCCCTGCAGAGCAGAGAGAGTACAAGTGCAGAGACGACCTTAATTGGGGGCAGGTACAGACACACTTATGCCGCACTAGTTCTGAGCTTGTCAGAGCAAAGTTGTTTAACAAATACACTTTAGACTCAGAAATCCAGAGGCCTACACCCCACTGAGGCTGAAACTGTGAGAGTGCTTTCAATACCGGGGAATAAGCAACAATGGTCGCATTTTATTTAACTTTATGTTTGATCTTCTCTTCGGTCAGGTCCAACAGCAAGTGGTTTTCCTTACATACTTTTTTTTCCTTTTTAATTTGGGGAATTGGAAAATACTCGATTGTGGTGACACATCTGGCTGCCCCCTGGAGTCCTTGCTCCTAGAATTCTGAATGTGAGATGCGGTGTCTCGGCTTATGTGACCTTCAGAGGAACTCCAATGTGGAGAAGCAATTTATTTATTCAGGGGAGGAAGATGTGACAGGCTAAAATTGACAGTATTTACATCAAGATGGCAAGATGGGCTGAAACATGACCCCAGTTGGAGTCTTTGAAAACCAGTTGGAATTTCTCTGTTTTCAAGGGCCAAACAGCAGAAGATAACAGAGAATTGAGTAGGAAGATGGGGAAATCTGATAGAAACAGTTGGAAATGAACCCATGTTCTATTTTATTTCATTACATGTTCCTTAGAGCAAGAGACGCCTCACTTCTGCAAGAGGTGTTTATCTGCCGGGAATAGACCCTCCCGCCCACCTTTGCCGCATCTTTTCTCTCCTTCCCCACCTTTGGCATTTCTGTCTTGATTGACACTTCCACTTGGGGGTTGCAGAAGGGAAATGAGAAGGGGACAAATGTAAAATCCATCAACTTTGCAACTCATTAGCAATTAGCAGCCCCTCTGAGGATTCAGGCAGGGTCCCTGGAGAACGATATGGTGACATCAAGGCTGGCAGTCTCTACCCTGATCCTTCTTTCTTATGAAATGCATTTGTTACAGTTCTCAACAAGCATACACCAAATTCTGCATTATTTCCAGGGAACTATTTATAATCTATCCTCTTTCCTTTCTATCCAAAAACACTCATAAGAAAATAGAAGACTGAGATTGACGTTTTCCTAACATTAAGAAAAATTTTGATTTTGATATAATATCACTTTTTAAAAAAAACATTCATCATTCATAAAATCTATATTAATTGTTATTAAACATCACACCTCTCAAGTCTTACACTGGAGATTCTCCAGTGTGCAGAAATTCGATCCATAATAAAGTCTCTCAGTGAGAGCCAGTGACCGCACTGTCACTCAGCACTATGCTGACAGGTGCCACCTTTGTGACATAGACCTGTGTCCAGGTGTCTCCAGAGAAGAGCCAGGTAGTCCGTGAGTATTCAACGGGTTAACTGTGTATCCCTCTGAGACTGGAAAAATGTTGCCACAAGAAAAAAAGTATCTTAAGTGGTCAGCACAAATTCCATCAAGGCTTAACCAGAAAGCAAATGTTATTTTTTCTACCAATTTCCAAGAATCTATTTAAAAAAAAAATACAGTCTGGGTCTCTTGCATTTGATAAAATTATACTTCAGAATTTATGCCATGAAAAATAGTCAATAACTTTATAATAAAGTATCAATAATACCCAGGGGAAAAAAAAAAAGAAGTAAAATATTCAAAATAATACTCTGCTAAATCTGTCCCCTCCCCAGCTGGGGTATACACTTCACAAAGGCAGAGATTTTTGTTTGCTTTGTTCATTTTTGGATCCCTACCACCCAGAGTAGAGTTCAATCACCCTAAAACAAGACATAAGAAAAAATACAGTTGCCCATCAGAAATTCTGGCAGATACATATTTGTTTTGCCTCATCCTGACTCATGTATTTCAGTTGCTATGGAAAAAGCAATCCCAAAGACTGAGAGTTTAATAAAATTTCTGATAGCTTCCAATTATTCCTCTGTATTATTCACTTTACATGTAGAGTTTTCTTTTTCTAGTTTTCTCAACTCACATTTCCCGACCCCGTCTAGGGGTCACTCTGGCATACCTGTAGCCAGAATTCCCCCCAGGAAACAAAACAGCATATATAAATCTAAAGAGATATAAAAGTACAAATTTAAATAAATACAGAGGGGTTTTCTTGGCTGGACAGTCTAATGAATGAATTTTCAAGGACATAAGGCACAATTTAATAGTATCTTTACAAAAGGAAAGTCACACATCCCGTACAGCAACTTAACAATCACCTCAGATGTACCAAGATGTATCAAGTCATCTAGGAAGACGTGGCCTGATGGGGCTCATTTGGGGAGGGGGCTGGGAAGCCCATGCCTGTTACTGAGAGTAAGTACAAAGGCACAAATGTATCTTCAGCTCGTCCCCTAGGCCATCAGGTAAAGAGCATTTATGATCACATATTTTATTTGCTTTTGCAAATGAGTTTTGCGCACATGAATTTTCACAAATGAGTCTATGGGCCCTAAGGAACTTTCAGATGGTAGCAAACAAAAAAACGTTAGTTTGTTTTGTTCCTGTTGTTAATATTGGTGCTGCCTTTACAAGAGACATAATGAAAATAAACTACTGCACCCAGGGAGCCTCAGGGAGAGTGAAGATTTAACTCCTGGAAATTATTTATTTTTATTTGTTCTATACACCACAGGATAGGGCTCCCCACCATTTTCTTACCTTGCAGAAAGCCCTTTTCCTATTCTAGAAGGAGTGATTTTCATCTGCAAAAACTACCATGAAATTACATATCAACAGTAACAATGGATCTAACATCCCTCAAATATGTGCATGTTCTAATTATACAAGGAGGCTGAGCTCAAGAAGTTGATATACAAAAGAGCTAAAGTTCAAAGTCATCAATAGCAGTCCACAGTCTGAGGCCAGATAGACCAGTGGTTTACAACTGGTGTGTCATGGCACACTGGTGTGCCCCAAGAGAATCTTAGATGTGCTGTGAACATTTTTAAAGATCATTAATTAAATTATTTTTGAAAGCAGTTCAAGGCTTATAAGCATATTCTTTTTTTAACTCTTTTTTTTTTTGATTACTATAATTCATGTGTCCCACGAAAGTGTTATGGAATCAAGTGTGCTGTGAGATTAAAAAAAGGTTGAAAAACACTGAAATGGAACTTGCCCCTTGGTCAGCAGGGACTGAATGGTGCTGACCACTGGCCTCCAAATTCTTTCAGTGGTGGAGGAAGCAGCACGGGACACTGTAGCTCGCAGCCCTGTGCAAATTAATAACAGCACTTACTCATTGACCCATCCATCCAGCACTATAAAATAATATGATAAGTCATTACACAGATTAGGTCACATGTAACGAGTGAGTAAATGACTATGCGTGTCCCTGTTTTATGACTGAGGAAACTGTTGTTTACAAACACCGTAATCTGTCCAAGATCGAGCAGCTAGTAAGTAGAATAGCAAGGCATCAATCTAGGAAGGCTGACGTGAGCCCACTCGCGTGACCCCCTACTGCTGCGCAAGGCACTGAGGACCCACCAGGGGCCCAGGGCTGAGACCTGCCCAGCGCGTCCTCATTTCAAACAGAAGTAAGACTATTTCACAACATCATGAGGATCAAATAAGCTGCCATCTGCAAAGCACTGGTGAGGTACTCAGGGTAGCTGATTCCCTCCCTCCAGATGTACAGAAATGAGTAAAATCCCATCACCCCCTGCAGGGCTGGGAATAGTGAGATGACAAAGTGGCACCGCTCCACAGAAATCCATTCACCTCTCAGACAGGACCTGTGCAAGTCATTTGAATCCTTCATGTTCATGAAAATCATTTTAAAGTAAAAATACCCATTCTTCTTTCCCTACGAACACGTTAGAATTCGGTGCAACCGCGGTCCTTGGCAGTAAGTGATACAGGATCACACTGCGTTAATGCTCTCCGCCCGCGGGAGCTGTGCTAAATCAGACCTCATCCCACCAAGGCATGCACACACATCCAAAACACCCAGCAAGCCGCAAAATGAAAAGAAGAAACCCTTTCTGAATCAATTTTCCCTTTGTCTTTCTTTGCAACTCTCAACCTCCCTTCCTTTCAGCCACTGAGTGGCACTTCAGGTAGAAAAAAACATTGGGCATGAAAATGATTCTCCCATAAAGCTTAAAGTCTTTTAAATACTTTCAAGAACTATGTGTTTCAAATATTTTGAGAATTCTGTAAAGAACAAAATAACATTTTAAAAATCCGAGTTATTTAATTCTGTGGCTCTTGTTTTCAACTTATATGTTCAATGGAAATTTCTGGAAGAAAAGGAAGGGTGTTTCTTGGACAAAGAAAGATATTTAGATTCTTTAAGAAGGCTATGTTAAAACCCCTAATGTGACCTTCCTCAGAAACTATTCCAGTCATCTGGGAAATGACCCCAGTACTGCAAATATTTGGTTTTGTTCTACTTTTCAATTTACTGCTCCATTTCAGAGAAATTAGGGCATCAACAACTGGTGTTTATGCAGGAGTCGCAAAGTAACCAAACAGCCGTATCTATCTCAGTTTCATTCAAAACCTGGGAAAGCAAATCAATGGAGGATAATGGAATGGGATAAAATTAGCCCAGTCAAAGAGAAAACATATTTGCCTTCTAAGTTGCCTCTTCTGAAAAAGGCAGAGAAGGGGGAAAAAAATTGTAGCTTGGTCCCATCATAGCAGAGCCCACAATTTGTCAAAGTGACCATCTGCCAACGAAACCGACAAGAAAAACATCATTAAAGATAAAAACTCGTAATCCCCACTTCAGTTTTTTCCTTGTTAAGAAAGCAAAATCTTCCATTCTTTCTCCACCTACTATTTGTTATGTTTCCAATTAAGATTCGTCTATCTAAAAACAGGGAATGTGGCACTCAGGACTCCTGTTAATAATATATTCCTTTGAGCTACATTTCGAAACCAAGCCGGATCCATAAATCACGCCTCCTCTCACATGAAATGAGAAATGCTAAGGTCAACGGAAATTTCTGGAAAGGTGGAGAGGTGGAGTCACCCCAGTTATTCTTCTGAAAGTTGCAATAATTACAAATACCTCCTAGGAAAAACTCAATGTCAGGAATCCTCCAGCTCAAACACAAAGCTACATTATCACAGCTCCCTGTAAGTAGGAGAACCCCAACACCCACAGTGCCAAGCACCAGGAAGGGAGAGGCAGGGTAGCAGAAGTCCTACCCAAGGTCTGCAGCCCCCTGTTTGCACATCTGCCTCCTTCCTTTTCTTTGCAGACCTATGGCTGACTCCTGCTGAGTCATCTAGTGAAAGAGAAAGCTGAAAAGACCCCCTGAGAAGTGAGAGGCTGCTGTGGAAATCCAATATGTCAAACATCTTAAAATGCATAGCGTATTACCAAGTCTCAACCCCAGAGGGCTTCATTTGGACACCATGAAGTATTTGGGAATGAGAGTGGGGAAAGTAAGGGGGCAAAATATATTTATATATAGGCTTTGATGGAGGTTCAAATCAACACCACTCTGTTAAAAAAGAAAATTCTGTCTCTCTGGCAGAGCTGCGTGGAATTTTCACAAGCTCACCCAAAGCCAAGGTGCCTGCTGAGCTGCTGATTGCACTTCTCAAATAGGCTAGTCCCCGTTTGGGGCTGTTTTGTTTCAGGGTCACTGTCTAGCTATGTATTTAGACTCAGAGCAAATGAATCACAAAAGGTACAATTTTATAAATCAAAAAGTCAAGCAATAAATAGGCTAGCAAGTAGTAAAAACCAAAGTGATAAATTCCTAGCAATTGATTTTCAAGCCTCCACCCAGCTGTGTTTATTTCAGTTCGTTCCATAGCCCATGAGGGTCAGACTTTGGGTAGGAGGAGCAGGGCATGGAGCCTGGAAGAGAAACGAAAATCACTACATGGGACTGGAACTTGGCCCCACCATGCCCCAGCCACCGTGAGAGATGGCATAGCCCTGAAGTCACACAGGGCTGGAGTACTAACTCATAAAGTCTTAAATACTTTCAAGAACTGTGCATTTCAAATATATATACATATATATTCATTCATTCATTCATAAAGAGAAGAATAACTTTTTCTTTTTTGAGACACAGTCTCACTCTGTCGTCCTGGATAGAGTGCTGTTTCATCATAGCTCACAGCAACTCCAAACCACTGGGCTTGAGCACTGCTCCTACCTCAGCCTATACCCAAGTAGCTAGAACTACAGGCGCCTGCCTCCACACCCAGTTAATTTACATATTTTTAGCAGAGATGGGACCTCGCTCTTGCTCTACCTGGTCTCTAACTCCTCAGCTCAAGCATCCACCTGCCCGTGGAGAAGAATAACTTTTTAAAATGCCAAGTCACTTATTCTATTAAGTTGTTATTTTAACTTATATATGAAATCACCTATGTCAAATGGAAGTTGCTGTAACTACGTTAAAAAAAAAAAGGAGGTGTGGACTTTTGAGCAAAGAAGACATTTAAACTACAAGGGAGGCATTCTGGAACCTTCTAAAAAAGTGAACTTACTCAAAAACTATTCTGGTTGCCTAGAAAATGACCCCAGCACTTCAAGTATTTGTTTACCATCCACTCTTCCATTTATGGCGCTATTTCAGAGGAATTAAAGCATCGACAACTTGTTTTTATGCAGGTGACACAATCATGTGTCAGTGTTTCTGAACCTCAGTTTCCTCCTCTTCAAAATGTGTATCCTAACGACATCTACCTTCAAAGTGTCATTGTGAGGTTAAATGACAGAACGCAAGTGACATGTTCAATACAGAGCCCAGAACAAGGATCGATCCAAGGAAGAAAACCTTCAACCACTTGAAAGTGCGAGCTGAGAGGTCAACAGATAATGAACACTTCTACCACCGTCACCCGGTCCCAAACTGCATCCTCCAACTTGCCCTGGCTGGGGCCCCTAACCTGGGAAGGCTTGTGAGAGGGGGCATTTTTCAGGTTGAAGAAGCGATGTGTGTGATTCACATAAAAGCATAGGGGTCCCTTCACACACATGCACTTATTTTTTTTTTTTTTTTTTTGCAGTTTTTGCAGTTTTTGGCCGGGGCTGGGTTTGACGCCTCCACCTCCTGTATATGGAGCTGGCGCCCTATTCCTTTGAGCACATGCACATTTTTTAAACATTCCTATAATCCAGCCCACCACAGAGCCTGAAATTCCTTAATCTAATCATCCCTTAAGATCCTTTCCTCATTTTAAACGAGCTCAACAAATAAATACATGTGACTGAAGAACTCTTGGCTACTTAACGCACGCTCCTAACAACCCTGCCGGGCACAGATTCGGCCTTTGCTCCGAGCCTGGCGCCATTGCGAACCCTCCCAGCCACGCAAGGTGGAGACCGCGCTGTGCTGCAGACAAGGTCAGGCACCGACAGGCAGAGTCTGGGTCACTGCCTCTCTCCATACAGCTTGGAAATTGGGGAGAAGGACTTGAAACCTAGCCGTGTCTATAGCTCTAAAGCTTCTGGGACCCGCGCGCTTTCCGAGCACCTCGCGACCTGAGTCCCGGGGCTCGGCGCTGCAGACAGCTCATTAGCGCCCCTGCCGGCAGCGCAGTGGAAGGGCGCCGGGAAGAAAGGAACGGGCGGTCGGCCGGGCAGCCAGCCTCCTGGGCCTTCAATAGGAGCAGCCAGCCTCCAGTGAGGTCAGCGGGGCAGCCAGCCCAGGGCGGTCGGCGGGGCAGCCAGCTTCCAGGGCGGTCCCAGGACCCCTGTCTTCTGGAGTCACGCCCAAGTGTAGACTCCGCCTATGTGATGTCAGGGTTGGTCCATGACATCAACAGAACACAGCAAGAGTGACAGTGTGTCACTTCCAAGGCCAGGTTCTAAAAGGCATCATCAGTTCTGCCCAGCTCTATCTCGGATCGCTTGATTTGGTGGCAGCCAGCCTCAATGTCTTGGGGATACTCAGGCTAGCCAGGTGAAGAGGCCATGGTACCAGGGACTGGGGGCTCTTGACCGTAGGCCTGTAAATGACCGTATTATAAGCAGGTCCGCCAGCCCCTGCCAGCCCCTGCCAGCCCCATCAGTCCTTAAGGTCCCAGCTTCTCCAGCTACCACTCTGCCTCCTGAGAGACTCTGCTCCAGACCAGCCAGCAGCAGGCCGGGCCATGACTCAGCCTGCAATCCTACACTCTGGGAGGTTGAGGACAGGTTGAACTCAGGAGTTGAGAGTTCAAGACCAGGCTGAGCAAGAGTGAGACCCCGCAGTACCTACTAAAAATGTAAAGACAAGCCAGGCCTTGTGGCAGACACCTGTAGTCCCAGCCACTCGGGAGTCTGAGGCAGGAGTATCACTTAAGCCCAAGAGTTTGAGGTTGCTTTGAGCTACAATGAGACCACAGCAACTCAAAAAAAAAAAAAAAAAAAGTATGAAGTACTTCTTATGTAGTACTCTAAGTTTATTTACTGTATTAGCTCATTTAATTGACATAACAATCCTGTGAAGTAGAAGTAGAGTTAACTCCATTTCAAACATAAGGAAATTGAGCCATAGGAGATTTAAATAATGTGTCCAGGTCAGTCAACTGGTACATGGGAAAGCTGGGCCGCCCACTGTGCCTCTCGGACACCTCGCTCTGACGCTCAGTCTACAGAGGCGAAGGGGAAGCCACCAAGGCCGTCCAACCTGAGGCATGAGCAAAGCCCATCCCTCAGTCTAGATGCTTCGGATATTGGTGTGATAAAGATAACAAGGTGCGTTGTATAGCAATGCCACCCTTATTTCATTTAGTCCTTAAAGTACTCCCACAAGACAGGTAGAGGAGGTATTTTTATCTCCATCTTCAGAGGAGAAGGAGAAAACAGAGGCTGAAGTGATGTTAAGGAACCATTTGGATGCCTGAATTTAAAATCAAAGGAGTTTGTCTTGGCAAATTAGGGAATTTTCCAACTCTGATTTAGGCCACAAATTCTGACAGGTTGAAAATCTCTTGTTTACCTTACCTATTGACTTTTGCCATTTACCCACTTACCTTTCAGATTCCATGGACAAAAACTTCAATCAGTCAAAGAGGAAACAGCCCCATGAGAAGAGCTTGGGGTTCGTGTGCCGCCTTCTTTCAAGCATAAGGAAGTACATTCATAACAAAACACAATCACCGTAATATCCAAATCAATTTAAGGGAACAAGGCGTAATTAAAGTTAGAACTCAGGGCCTTTTTCTAAGATGAATTGAAATAACTTCCACCGCCGCCACCAAAAATATAATTAAATTAAATATGCATGCGTGTTGTTGAGGAATACTCATTATAATAGCCCCCGAAGAAAAATGTTTATTTCGAGTCTATTGGAAAAAAAAGATGTATGACTGATTTTTCCCCTAATAATACAGTAATAGCAAAATGCAACCAAGTTAATGGCAAGGTCAAAGTGTGCAGGTGCCAATGACAGAGAACTTACAGTTCCAGACAAACCTAACAGCTACAACACTGTAGTCATAACTTCCTCTTCTTCCACAAGCCAATCCCCCACACACTTCCATTTCCTCTGAACTGCAAGCCCATATGTACATCACACTATCTAGTCATGAGCATTCTTTTTTCTGCTCATATTAGAGTTTCTTTTACCTATTTGGGTAAGGGAGGACCAGGTCTGATCTGCATGTCAGACAGTCTTGCACACATGATTTTAGAAATGCTGCCCTCTTGGGGTGGCGCCTGTGGTTCAAAGGAGTAGGGTGCCAGCCCTGTATACCAGAGGTGGTGGGTTCAAACACAGTCCCGGCCAAAAACTGAAAAAAAAAAAGAAAGAAAGAAATGGTACCCTCTTGATCCTGGGCGTTCATTCTCAGGTCTTCTATGAAGAATGATGTTTGCACTAATGAATGTTTCCTCTGCTATTACTGGAGAGGCAATTAGGCCTCCGACACTCATGCCACTGAGCGCTCCTCTCTCTGCGGGGGTGCGGCCTCGGGATAACCAATCGTGCTTCTTGGCAGTGCTGTCACTCAGCAGCCCTCCTGATGGCATCGCCTGACAGATCTCAGCGTGCTGACGCTTCCCTCCTACTTTTCCTCTTTCGGGTTCATGGTAATACAGACTTTGAGCCTGCTGTTTTTTCATCATAGAGTGGAATTTTTTCATTTTTCTCTGCTTGTGCTTATTCTCCCCCCTCTGCTTTATCCTTTCAAGACTATCACAGAAAATACAGTATTCAACATGAATCCCCCAGAGGGCTTCAGTATAGATTATTGTGGTTGTGGTTTCATATAGATTATTCTGTGTTTCATTTCTTTTCTTTCTCCTTACCTGTAGACACCCTCAAACTACACCCTGCCAATCCTACCACAACCCAAAAATATCTGTGCTCTATCTTTTTGTATATTTATAACCATACAATTGACTTCTCCTCAGTGTCCAGAAAGCTTTAATTATCATCAGGGGATTGAATTCTTCTCCCCAACAGAATGGTTCCCAATTTTATCACCAAATTTTATTTGCAAGGAGTCTCATATGCTGGATTTTTCAAGACTACATCAATCTCAAATAATCTTATCCTCAGACCAAGATTTGGTTTTGAAAACCAAGTGGTAAAACATTTAAAGGTGATTATTTTAAGTAATTATGATATTGACAACTTTCTCCTTTGCATACTCAGAAAGCCATCAGCACTATGAGTATAATACCTATAGTAGAACCTCTCTAAGTTGGCCCCCCAATAGATTGTAACAAACTGGTCAATACACAGAGGTGGTCAACATAAGGAACTAGGCCCTCTGTACTGATACATACCTGTGGTGCACGTCCAGCCCTTGAAAATTAGGTCAACTTGAGAAGGTGGTCAGTGTAGGGAGCTGGTCAACTATGGAGATTCTATTGTATTTCAATTAAGTATTGCATCTCCATTTTCTGTAAACCGAAGGAAATCTTACCTTGCTGCATGGCAACCTAGAGGCAATAGCCCAGGCCCATTTGGAATTTGTTACTATCTGTGGCCCCTTCCCCACTGGCACAACAGCAGGCGCACAAGCCCAAAAGTGAGCTTGCAAGAACATGTTTGCACACGTGCGCGCATTCACACACAACCCCCCAGCCTTCATCCATCCTCAGTTCATACTCAGAGAGCCCTCGGCAGTGGTAGCGTAAGTGGGTGTTGGAGAAGGATCCTTTGTTCTCTGCTTTCTACACTTGCTGGTTTGTGTTTTTTTGGCATCTTCTTCACTCCATCCATTCACAAGAAGAACCCACAGCAACTGGTGATCTGCTATCCATATTTTCACAGCTACACACACACACACACACACACACGAGAATACGTTTGCTTTTTATGAAATCTCTCCATCAAGAGCTACATTGGTCAGCACGAAAAGCATCCACAGATGCCACAGTCTTCCAGTGAGAAACTCAAGTTTCTTCCAAGGATGACTTATAGGGACATTTCAGCCACATTATTGACATGGTGGCAGAAACAATGGAATTAACATCATTAAAGAAGAAAACCATAGGTCAACCAGAAATGGAAGACCAGCCTACAGGAAAGGTGGGGGAACTGTCGTAAGAAGTCACATAGTCACTGGTCACGTGCCAGGCACTGTGCTAGGCACAGCATGCATTCTCTTTGCCAACCCTGGGCCAGGGGCATCTGAGTCCAGTGCAAAGGCTCTGGGCTTTTTGTTATTCTTCCTGGTCAGTGTGTGCTCAGCACTGTCCAGGGAGAGGGTTATGATGTCCTGGATTCCAAACTGTCTTAGGTCAACATCCTTGGTCTGACTCTATATCCGTCAAGTAACCTTCAGATTATAATTTGGCCTCCTCTCATGACAACAGGTAGTTCTGTGAGAGTTGGTTCTGCCCGTAGAATGATGAGGGGGCCATTTCCTGCCTTCCTCTGCCTGCGAAACGCTCAGTTACCCAGAGCCAACCCCCTCTGGCAGTGATTTTCAACTAATGTGCCCTGAGAGGATGTTAGGTGTGCCACAAAAATTCTTAAAGATCATTAATTATTTTTGAAACAAGTTCAAAGAAGAGTAAGTATATAAGTATAGTCTTTTCTTTTTTTCACTATTTTTGTTTTATCTACATAATTTAAGTGCACTGCAGAAGTTCAAGTACAGATTCAAGTGTGCCGTGAGATAAGAATGGGTGGAAAAACACTACCCTTGGGGCTGAGCTTCTCCAGCCCTCCAAACTGAAACCAGATCCTGGAATGGCCTGGCTCTTTCACATAAAACCCCCACCAGTCCAGGCTCAGCGCCTGTGGCTCAATGGGCTAAGGCACCAGCCACGTACCCCTGAGCTGGTGGGTTCGAATCCAGCCCGGGCCTGCCAAACAACAATGACGGCTGCAACAAAAAAATGGCCGGGCGTTGTGGAGGGCGCCTGTAGTCCCAGCTACTTGGGAGGCGGAGGCAGGAGAATCACTTGAGCCCAGGAATTGGAGGTTGCTGTGAGCTGTGATGCCATGGCACTCTATCCAGGGTGATAGCTTGAGCTCTGTCTCAAAAAAAATCCCCACCAGTCCTAACCTCCACTTTCTACTTTTTTTGTCCATAAACGTGACACCTTAATTGCACTCCCTAGCTATGCATCGGTGGCAAATGCCGACTCCTGTTAACATTCTGAGAACCTCATCCTCCATCGTTTGACTATATGCTCTTTCCCTTTCCTTCCATATAAATGTTTTCTTCAAATCAAGGACTCTGCATTACCAAGCTCCTTGAACCTGGATGATGCCTATGGACCCATTCTGGGAGTGGCACCACAGAGCGCCAGCTTTCCCCGTCCAGTACTTACCAATAAGAAACAAGTAACATTTGAGCTGGTCCCTTAGTCATCATGCTTACGCAAGTTTATGACAAAGTCACGTATGTGAGTCCTTATGTGTGTGTCCTAGAAGTCCAAAGGTTGCACATAAGGTTGCCATACAAGTATATAGGGAAACTGGGGAATTGTAACTAAATTTACCTTTATTTACAACATAGTCATAACAAAATTTTACAAAATATTTCCGAAATATTATCTATGTACTAGCCACATCTTTGTAGAATTTTATAATGAGACTGGGCGCCTGTGCCTAACCCGTTAGAGTGCCAGCCCCGAGCACCGAGGTTGGCAGGTTTGAACCCAGCCAGGGCCTGCTAAACAACAGCAAGAACAACAAAAGAATTTGTAATGAATATGTTGTAAATAAAGGTACATTCAGCTACAATTTCCTATCTTCCCTAGGTATGATACCTTAGGGGCAAATTTTAGGACAACCCCTATGCGTGGTGCATACACACATACATATTACACATAGCATCTACATATAAAACACATTATTATCTCTCTCCTGTATCTAAGGAGAAAGGCTCCGCCAGGCACGGACCTTCCACCATGTCCTAGACAAGTTGTCCCTAAAGGACTGCCCTGCCCACACCCCCTCGGAGGGGCCTGACATGAAAAGTGAGTTCAGACCATCAGCGTCCTCTCTTGGCAATTTAACTGGGAAACACAGGGTAAAGGCGCCGCCAAGTCGGGCTTAGGCCAGGGCCAGCCACACGCACGCGGAAGTCACGAGGGACAGATAATCACATGAGGAGAAGGTGAGGATAAAACCGACACGTGCGGGAAAGTGCGTCCTATGCAGTCCTCCTCGTTTCTAAGAACATGATGTTCGTAGATGGCAGAGAAAGGAAGCCGCGTGCCTGGGGCTTGGGAGGTAAAGGGACCAGTGCTGAAGCATCATGGGAAGCCAGAGATGAGCAAACGGTTCAGCAGGGAAAGCTGGGAAGAAGAATCCTCACACTTGGCCCCAAGCACCTGTGTCTCATATGCCTTAAAAAAAAAAAAGGAAGGAAGGAGGGAGGGAAAAGGGAAAGAGAGAAAAAGAAAGACAGAGAGAGAGGAAGAAGGAAGGAAGGAAGAAGGGAAGGAGGGAGGGTGGAAAAGGAAGGAAGGAAGGAAAAGGAAAAGAGAAAAAGAAAGACAAAAAGAGAGACAGAGGAAGAAGGAAGGAAGGGAAGGAGGGAGGGAGGAAAAGAAAGGAAGGAAGGAAAGGAAGAAAAGCAAACAGGCCAACACTGATACTTTCTATAACATACATGTCCTAATTTTTTTTTTTTTTTTTTACCAATAACAAATTTGCCTCTCAGGACAGTCAAGTGTCTTAACCAAGTTTCAATTTGAGTTAAAAAGAATCTTTCCCCTAGTTATATTTTGTTTGGTTTTACATTTTGTTCTGATGACAAGTTTTGTGTCGGGGTATCCAACTAGCAACCCAAAGGCCAGATTATGTGAGGACTTTTTGCTTACTTGTGGCGGCAGATATCACAAAAATTACGTACAAACCTTTTGCTGTTGTTCATCAGCTTTCATTTGTGTTTGCATATTTTATGTGCAGCCCTAGACAACTCTTCTTCTTCCCATGGGACACAGAGAAGCCAAAAGGTTAGACACCCCTGCTCCTGCTCATGTACCCGACAGAGGAGCACAGAGAGCGTCTGTAAGTCACACCAGTGTGAGCAGAACAAGCAACAGCCTGGCGTGCACGGAATCGTCCCAGACACAGCCTGCAGGTGACACCCTGCATCACTACCAGTCACAGACGCACCCTGTCATTGCCTCTTAACATCATAGACAGTCCTCGCCCCCAAAAGTGAGATTCTCCACTTTCAACCCCACCCTGACCAGAGGTTGCATATGAAACGTTTCCGTAACACTTCCGGTTTACAGGAAGTCTTCCTTTCCTTGGAAAGCAAACACATGTCTTTTCTACAACGGCTGCTTCAACAAGCCCTCCGACCATTCTTGCTGAATCCTCTACCTTCATTAGAAAAGCTAGATATTAAAAGGGCTTACTGAAAAGTCATGCCAAATATAAAATGAAGACACAGTTTCCAGGCCCTGCAGACCATACAACATGATTCCTTGCCTTAGCAGAGTTGAGGACACAGCATTTGGCATGTGAGCCACAGGTCTCGTTATTTTACAGTTACACCAGAATGTCAGACATCAGTGTGGGCATTTAAAGCCTACAGAGTGAGCTGTGTGTTTAAAATCATTCTCGTCTGCTTCTTGCAAAAGGTGAAGAAAAGAGATGACAGGTCCATTTAACACAGCGTGTGTTTCCCCAACTAGCCGGTGAGGGGAAACAGCTATGCAAGTACTTACTATTTATAACTCATGGCCACGTCCACAAAATACTTTCTTCTCTGCCGATAGACATTGTCCTTAAATCCCTGAAACACCAAAGAGATGACGTTATTTTACAAAGTGCTGGGAAAAATAGCTGTAGAAGGGCTAAAAGAAAATCACTGAGGTGTTTACTGAGTGTTCTCAAATCTCACTCAGATGTAAATTTTACCCTTTGATGATCATCTTGATGACACAGGCAGAAGCAAATTGCCCTTACGGTAAAACCTCATTAAATTGCGGTCATACTAATTCAGGATGTGTGGGAATCCAAGCTGAAGTTTACCTTTCCACCACGTAAGTGGAACAGTTTAGTTAAACACATTGATATTTTGAACAATATCTTTTGGTTTTCAAGTTTTACTTGCATGTAATTGATCTTAATCACAAGTTAATAATGTATTTATTAAAATGGGCTCTTTTAATATGGTTGTTCAGTAAATTGAGGTAATTTTAATTGTATAAATAACTAATAAATCTAACATTTGTTAAAAATTCTGGCCAGGAGCAGTGGCTCATGCCTATAACCCCTAGCGCTTTGGAAGCCTGAAGTGGGAGCATCAGTTGAGCTCAAATGAGCTCCCAGGAGTTCAAGACCAAGACTGGACAATAGTAAGACCTCCTCCCAAATTCTACAAATAATAATATATAAGATTAAAAAAATCTATCATTCAGAATAATCATCACATTCCCAAATTAGCATAAATTAAAGAGGTTTTGCTGTATTTTGTGATTACCAGCCACAGAATGCACAATTGATTTTAAGGGATTCATGCACAAGATAGCAGCCTAGCACCAAGCCATTCCAAGTTCCTGTAATTCTAATTATTCTTGGCCAACTTCATGATTTTCATCCTTCACCATCCACTTGGGAAATGAAACATCATGTCTGTGAGTTTTCAGTCACGGGGAATCCTGCTGAGGGGACTTGCTGCTTTATTCAAAAATCTCTCCTCTCATCAACAGACTGTGCACTGTCCTTTCCTTTAGATTCCTTCCGACAATTCTTTCCAGGGCTGTTTCTTCAAGATGCTGGAAGCCCAGAAGAAACTGTTTTCAATTTAGCTTCTCCCCTGTACACCTGCCCCCAGGAGGCCCAGGAAGCAGAGCGGGGCCCGCTCAGGCCAGCAGGAGACAAGCCACGGGGCCACGGGACTGAGGGGGAAGGACAGCGCGGGCCCCCAAAGATCTCTGCTGCACCTGAGATGTTTCTGGAAGGTGGGACCTCAAACGCGCCAGAACATCTCCCCATCCTCTTGTCTGGCTGGAAGAGGTGCCTCCCCTCGCTAGGCACCTACCTTTCCTTCAGGAATGACAAGACTCATGCTGGGGGAAGGGAGGGGAAATACTGAGACTATCCCAACACCCTGCGGAAACCAAGTACCCTTGGACCCCAAACCTAGCACTTTCTTTCTTCCCCAGCCAATTGGGAGTTTTTTTAACTGGGTTTGAAGTATCTCACAATCTTGTGACCAGAGTTACCACATTCACAAATCAGCCTGTGACCTTACAAGGGGTCCCCTGCTATGGCAGTTAAACACGGTCATGCAAGAAAGTTCATTCCAACACTCACTGGCGAAACCAGCTGTCTGAGATGGCAAAACTGAAGAGCACCCTTATTATTCAACAAGAAAGCAGGACACGACCAAAGGGACAGTGCCCTGTGAAAAGCACAGCATCTGTTCCCCGGTTCCTGCCAGCCCGGACACCATGGTAACAGCGCCGTGATCCTCCCAAGAATCTCAGCTCGCTCCTCGGCAAACACCTGCACCTCTCCACAGTCATGAGAGAGCGATCTGCTCGTCACGCCTCATTAGCTTAGTGTGGCAGTGATTGCGCAGGTGCTGTGGGCCAGCCAGCGCTGCCAGGCCTGGCAAAGGGAGCCGGACGCGAGCCGCACTAGCACACTAGCAATTGCAGAGAAACAGTGTTGCCTGGGCCTGTCCTTCTGCACTGAGGCTCAGCAGAAGGTTACCAGTTAAATCTGAATTTCTGATGAACAGTGGAGGAAAAAAATTATTTTTAGTATAAGTATGTCCCATGCAATATCTTGGGACATACTTATGCTGAAAGTTATTTACTGTTCAGTGGAAAGTCAAATGTAACTGGGCATTCCATATATTTATTTGCTAAATTGGCAACTGTAGGTAGCACCCACAGAGCATAAACCCACCTTCTTCCCACACCCAATTTAAATTAAAAGAAACTGAAGACCTAGGCTGCACCCTGAAGGGCTCAGCTGAATTTACACAGACACTCAAGTAGCTATTCCAAATAGCATGACGCTGGTGGAATACTGGAATCACCTGTGGAGCTTTAAATAATACATCAGATCTGGCCACATTCCCAGAGGTTCTGATTTGAGCTCTCCATGGCGAGGCCCTAGCATAAGAATGGCTTTTTAATTCTACACAGGTGACTTGAATGGAAAACTAGGCCTGAGAATCACTGAGGAAGGACATTAGTTTTCCAGCTTCAGAGCTCACCAGAATCTCCTGCAGATCCATTCAAATGCCGATTCTTGGTCCCCTCCCTGGAAGTTCTGATTCAGTGGGCCTCAGATGCGTTTTTATAAATAACAAGCACCTTATCAGTGGACCTTGGCCCACACTTTGAAACGCCCTCCCGGGCGAGATGCTAACTACTCAAAGTGTGGTCACCAGCCCCTCCCCTGTTGTAAGCTTCAACTGGGAGCATACTGGCAAGCCCTACAGAATCATTACCTGCATTTATTTATTTATTTATTTATTTATTTATTTATTTATTTTTGAGACAGAGTCTTGCTTTGTCACCCTGGGTTGAGTGCTGTGGTGTCATAGTTCACAGCAACCTCAGACTCTTGGGCTCAAGCATTCTCTTGCCTCAGCCTCCCAAGTAGCTGGGACTACAGGTGCCCGCCAGAACACCAAGGTATTTTTAGAGACAGGGGGTGGGAGGCGCCTGTCTTGCTCTGGCTCAGGCTGGTCTCAAACTCGTGAGCTCAGGCGATCCATCCACCCGGGCCTCGCAGAGTACTGGGTTTACAGGTGAGAGAGTCTCATTATCTGCATTTTTAAAAGATTTCAAAGGTGGGTTATTATTCCACTAAAGTTTAAGAGGCACTGAGTTAGATATTTAACCCTTTCCAGGGAGCCTCAGCAATCTGACTCTTAAATTCCAAGACCCTTCTGAACTATCAAAAAGGGTCCCGGGGTCTGTTTCAGAACTGGGATTATTCCCAGGCATAAAAGTGCTTGAACAACTTTCTCCATACTTATCAAATAATAACTTACAAAACGCCAATTTACCAATATCAAATTTTGCATAAGAACATTTGGTATGCTTATGAAAGAAATATACATGGTTTAAAATGACGAGATTGTTAAGTACTTGCAATGATTTCAAGTGGCTGTGCAGAAAATAAGAGGCGGTATCATAAGGGGGTATAATTAGGAGTAATGGAATAAAATCAAGCCCAGGAAAATTCACGCTTGCTGTTGGAATAAACTTTGTCTCTGCAAGGTCAGTGGTTCTTGTGATTGTTCCGTTCAAACGGCTGAGCTTTCTCCAGGCTGAGTCACGTTCAAACTAGACTAAGGGGAGCATTAGGATATCTGAGGTTATCAAGACATCCTTTACTGTCGAAGCACTGATCTGGATGATTTCATACAGCATTTTCATTATTGGGATTAAGCATTTACTCTGGCCAAAATGCCTTCCAGTTGTTTTATTAACTAGGCTTTTCAAACACTTCTTTGAGGTCAATAGCAATTTTATTTCTACGTTTACATAAAAAACGTGAGGTGTGGGCGGTAGAAGGACTGAGCCAAGGTCATCCCGCAAGTTAACAGCTGGTGTCAGAGCTCCTAAAACTCCTAAGCTCTTAAGTCAGGCTTCCGGGCCAGTTCTAACTTCCGTGAGGTTGGGGAAAGGGGACGATAGCAATGGATGATTATTAAAAGCATTTTTCAACATTTCTCTAATGTTCAAGGAGCCTTTCGTGTGAGTTACTAGAAACTATTCTGAAATTTAGGCTGTCCTGGGAAATGTAACACATTGTCTTTAAGTGAATTCAGCTTTTTGAAAATAATGCAGTGAATGACATCTGTTCGACCATGTGTTTGAATGGTATATCTGAATTGGTCTGAATGGGTATATTACGACCAATTTACTGGTTCTATTGAAAATTCTCCTGGTGTTAAAGTTATCATAGTTTCCTTTAAAATAAGTGTTCTCAAATGGAAGTCTGGACTTGTTCAAATAAATCCCCAGATGATGCTGATGCCGCTAATCGGGGTGACACCTGGAGAGCTGTGCACACAGCAAGGTCTCGGGTCAGGTTCCCAGATTCCCTACATTTCAACAGGAAGAATATCTATAAACTGTTCCCCTCGGACCACAAAGTCTTCCTATAAGCGTTACAGATCTGTGTGGGTTTTACTCTTTTGTCCGTTTTCAGACAAGGGGCCCCTGAGGAGGGAAGGAACGGCTGTAATGGATGGGTGCACTGCTTACCTCTCCCAGGCTATTAGGTGCTTCCCTTGGACCATAAAGAAGTCCAGGTCTCTTGCGTTGAATAAAAACTGATGTAAAGGGGGGATAGGAAGAATAGTGGGAAATGCTTACCCAAGTATCATATTTCTTTAAAGATGGTCGTTTCATTGGAGTAGAGGAGAGAATGGTGGTAGACAGATTCAGGGTAGACGTGGGAAGAGGTACGCCTTCCGTCACAGCCTTATTCTCAAAGCCCCTGCCTTTCCGTTGAGACTGAAGCCAACCACATTACTCTCCTCCTAACTACCTCAAGTCAAGGAAAATAGCAGGAAGGATTTTATTCTCTCACTGAGCCCCTAATGCCTAGTCCCCCCTACTTTCCCAAAGGTGTGATCAATTTCAGTTCATTGTTTTTCCAAGGGTCACCATCTGCAAGTGTGTTTCAGGCTGTCTAATTCCACAGAAATATTCTCCAAGGTTGAAAATCTCCTCCTCTAGCCAACCCTTTTAGAAATAAGTGCTATGCGAAAATGCCATCCCTCTAACCTGCTTCTGGTCACGCGTACAGAAAAGCTTTATCACTTGGAAGTCTGCTCTCTGCTAGGGGCAATGCATAATGAATTGTTCTACAGGAAAGCATGACAGCACAGAGCGCGGCACACGGCCTGCACGCGAGCAGAATGGACTCTACTGGACACTTACTGGGTGGTCGGCATCCAGCTCAGAACCGTACATGAGAACTCTGTGAGAGCATCTGTCTAACTCCGAGATCTTCCGGGGGAACCAGGGCACGTCCTCCAGCTCTGTGGGAACAGACGTGTTAGCTGGCAGACTCTCTCCACCCTCCAACATCTCCAACATGGTAACCCCACCCGACAAAGACCTCCCTTGCCTTCTTCCTCTGTCCAAATGTTCTCCGGAGGATTCAGAGTCACAATCGTGGTTTGGAATTTCAGCAACTGAATGAGCTCGGTGAATTCTGCTTTGCCACACTCACAGTCCACGAAGATTTCAACCTCAGAACTCCTTCGTCGCGATCTCCGAGACTCAATATGAACCATGTTGACGTGTTTCTCCTGTGGAAACACAGGTGGCATCCCTAAATCACCTCCGGGGCACAATGAGAGGAATGCCGCCAGCTTTTCTCGTTTATCTCGTAAGCAGAAGGACGCTGAGTGCCCACGAAAGAGGGAAAGACCATTTCCTTGCTCTTAGATTGCCTAAAATGTGGAAATGTTTTCAACCATGGTCTCTAATAATAGGAACGCTATATAGTTATGCCTCTCTGTGTAGGTTGTACTATCTCATTTTAAAAAGAGACAGCATTTAAAATATATAAAAGGGCCCTATAAAATGTACTATAATTACGGACATCAGCATTTCCCAGAGTGAGCTACATCCCACAGGTGATGGCGATGAGTTTGCAGAAAAGTTCATTTACTGTATTAGCATGTAATATCCAGATTTATGTTCTCGTTTTGTTTCTGAAGAACCTAACAAAAATTCAAGCCCCTGATATAAACTTTCCTTTTGAAATAAACTGAAGTTTAGGGCAGTGCCTGTGGCTCAAGGAGTAGGGCACCAGCTCTGTATACCAGGGGTGGAGGGTTCAAGCCTGGTCCTGGCCAAAACTGCAAAAAAAAAAAAAAGAAAGAAGGAAAAAGAAATAAACTGAAGTTTAAAAGTAATCTTTTAGGCTCGGTACCTGTGGCTCAAGCAACTAAGGCGCCAGCCACATACACCTGAGCTGGTGAGTTCGAATCCTGCCCAAGCCCACCAAACAACGACAGCCGCAACCAAAAAAATAGCCCAGTGTTGTGGCAGGTGCCTGTAGTCCCAGCTACTTGGGAGGTGGAGGCAGAATTGCTTGAGCCCAGGAGTTGGAAGTTGCTGTGAGCTGAGATGCCACAGCACTCTACCCAGAGTGACAGCTTGAGGCTCTGTCTCAAAAACAAAAAAGTAATCTTTTAAATTAGATTTACCTCAGTCGGCAGGGTGCCGGTGACCTACACCCAGGGTTGTGGGTTCAAACCCAGCCCAGGCCTACTAAAACAACAATAACAACTGCAACAACAACAAAAAAAAGCCAGGCATTGTGCGGGTATCTATTGTCCCAGTTACTTGGGAGGCTGAGACAAGAGAATGGCTTAAGCCCAGGAGTTTGAGGTTGCTGTGAGCTGTGATGCCACAGCACTCTACCCAGGGCAACAGCTTGAGACTCTGTCTCAAAAAAATAAAAATAAAAATAAATTAAGTACAGAGCCACATGTAGAGTCGTGGCTCCTGGAGTCCCAGCTATTTGGAAGACCAAGGTGGGAGGATCACTTGCCCAGGAGTTCAAGGTCAGTCAAGGCAACAGAGAAATACCCTGTGTCTAGAACAATAAGTAAGTAAATAGTACAAATGGTAGGTAGAAATTGGGAGGGGGTATAAAAATGACGGAAGTTTGGGAAACATTTAAACTATCACCTACATTATAGAAAACGAAAAGGAAGAAGTCCAGAGAGAATCTCCAAAGACAAAAGGAAAATAAAGGACTTCCTCAGCGGACAGCGAAGAAGGGGAGAAAGGTCAATAAAAGAAAGGAACTCCTTAGTAATTGTTCCCTTTTGACAACTACTCTGGGCTAGCTTCATCCTCTGACACGTTCCTGCCACTCTCATTCTGTAACAAGTCTCAGAGGTAAAACATCTTACAGTGAGGAGCATAAAGCTGGGTGGTCATTTAATATTTAAAAATCAGGTTTCAATTTCCCCAGCGGTGTGCTCTTCCTTTCTCCTTACTTAACTGAAGACGGAGTTCTCCTCCCCACCCCGATAACCAGATACACCCGCCGTCCCAGTTGGTACACTCATTACCAGCACAATTTCTCTGATACAATCCTGGATGAACCCAGAATTTTCAGCATAGAAACAGGATAGGTAGTTTCCAGGGTCAGAATGGGATTAAATGAACCGGCATTCTCTTCTACATAAAGAAACTCGTCTTATGACTAGGAAACAAAATGTTCTATTTCTGTTTTTATTAACCTTTATAATAATGCCATATTTTCTAAATTGGCTGATAATAAGATTAATATTAAGTTCAAGGTGCAAGAGACTTCACATACATTCTATCATTTTGGGCTTTTAATGTCCTTTGGTTGAAGTAGAGTTGCTGCTTTTGAGGGGAACTGAGGTCCACGTGGATTAAGTGGTTTAGCGAAGGCCTCATGACTAGCTGATGGCAGAGTGAAAATTCAGGGCTGCGAACTCCTTCTCCAGGGACTTTTCCACTGCACCCAGCTGTCTAATTGGACTGTCCTGCCTTTGGCACTGTACGGATACAGCCTTAGATGACATAATTATGTGTAAAATATTTCCCCAGATTTCCATTATCACTGTTTATGGTGCCTGATCCTTTTTTTCAAGGTCAAAAGCGAACAAGGAAATATTTGCCAAATCAGGCTGCTAATCCCTCTCTATGATCATCACAGAGGCATCGTCATAAAGCCTCAGATCTGTGAGCTTCGCAAAGAGCTTTCCTGCACGTTATTTCATCCCAACAATCCTGTTAGGTAGGAATTATTATTGCTATTTTACAAATGAAGAAATTGAACCCAGGAAGCAGCTAGTGATTAGCCAAACCAATTGCCATCTGAATCCCCTGACTGCAATTCCAACTATCTTTCCACTACACCAGCAGCTCAAGGCACCTGCAGGGCCAAGCTCCTTATCTCACAGCGTCCATCAACAGCCATCGCCCCCAGACAAAACATTTGTCAGGGAAGGTGTTTGCTGAAGGGTAGAGGACATGAGGTGTACGCTGGTAAGAAGGCAACAGCTTTCCTGGGCTTTTCTAGCCTCACCCCTATTCAGAATCTTTCTTGAGAAAGAAAGAATTGAGGAACCACGAATTGATGGGAAGATGATACTGCATTTCTATAAGATAAGCGGAGAGCTAGCCCTACAATTTATATATAAGGAGAGTGATTTGTCTTTACAAAAAGACACATTAAGTTCATGAAACAAGGCTCGGCGCATGTGGCTCAACGGGCTAAGGCGCCAGCCATGTACCCCTGAGCTGGCGGGTTGGAATCCAGCCCGGGCCCACCAAACAACAATGAGAGCCGCAACCAAAAAATGGCCGGGCATTGTGGCGGGCGCCTGTGGTCCCAGCTACTTGGGAGGCAGAGGCAGGAGACTCGCTTGAGCCCAGGAGTTAGAGGTTGCTGTGAGCTGTGATGCTACGGCACTCTATCCAGGGCGACAAAAAAAAAGTTCATGAAACAATGAAGCTCGGGGACAACCAAGTGCCTGGACTCACGCATTTTACTTTATGCAACAAATGTGCTCTTAGGACTTCTGCGCCATGCAAATGTGAACAAATCAAATCAAGCTGCAGGCTCGTGATGGTTCAGATCCCGTTTGGCTGCTCTCTGCATTTTCCAGGGTGGAAGGAAGCTCACATTTTGACTTCCTCGCCTGGCGACAGTCTGCAGAGTTCCTAACAGGCTGACTGTGAACTCAGAAATCAGAGTTCACGCAGATTTCCTTACCTCATTGTCTGACAGACAAACTCCTCTCGTAAGGAAAGCCTCAGGAAGTTTGGGTCCTTTGAATCTTTTAGGGCCTTCTCTAGAACTGGATTTAATCATGTCAGATGGCAGATGGCAGGCCCAGAACCAGGCACACAGGCATTTTTAAAACTATGTAATGATATTTGGTCTTCACCTGAAAGAGCCTCAGCGCCTTCACCAAGCCGCCGACTTCATTTTTCAAGGAGAACACGACTGCTGTCTTGCGGCTCTCAGCGGCCGCCTCGCCTTGGCCTCTTCCCTTGTCGCCTTTCCTGTCATCGCTTTTGCCAGAGTTTGCTTTATTTAGCTTCGGGAAGGTACAAGCACAAAATATGCATATGTATATTAGTTAGGATTCCAGAGTCCCCCATACTTAGAATTTCCTCCCAGAATTCTGTCATACGCTGGAAGCCCCACCAATCACACAAACTCAAGGTGATGGTGACGTGTCACCCGTAACTTTCAATCGTGAATATTGGTCTAATTTACTCCAGGACACTATTTTCCAGAGGTCTTAGACATCGTCTGGTGACTGATATTAAAGGGGAATCAGATTTGCTTTCAAAAAAATCTGACCACCATAAAGTATAAGGTATCATATATAAATAATTCCTTCATTTCTAGGTTTATTTTACAACACAAAATTTGATAATTTAGTTAAATGTTTCCTAGTTAAATCATATGGATATACATCATTAAACATAAAAAGAGAACCAAATACATATTTTTGATAACAGTAATTTTAATCTCACTGAACTACAAAATCCCATTTTTAAAAAATACATCCATTTCATTCTGGAACATGTCAGGACAAATCTAGAAATTAATTGATAACCCTACTTTCTGCAATTAGATCCACATCATCCATGTCGATTGGCCATGTGGATTCACCTACAGCAGTTCAATACGGAGGCGTGTGTACAGCTAAGGCCGTCTGTGTCTCAAGACAATATCTAAAAAATGCCTATTAAAATTCAGCTACAAATAAAAGGGGAAAAAAGGAAGAGAGGGATGGGAGAAAGAAAGGGGACAAATAGAGGGAGGGAGGGAAAGAGGGAAGGAAGGAAACCGGCTAGCTAATCAGGAGAATAATCAGTAGAATCTGAGAAACTGGAAAAGATTAACACTTCAACAGCCACTCAAGATCCTGTACTATGTGATAAAATGAGGACTTTCAGTCCTGTTGACTAAAGGTAAAAATGACAGATTCCAGTAACTGAGCTCACATTGTCAGAAATGCAAAATAAAAAAGCTGGACACTTTCATGTGATAATGCAAAATTAGGATGGTCTGGTTTGTGTTCTTTATATGCAAAAGCAGAGTTGGACGAACAGAGGAGCATCTCCCCGGCAAATGGTGATGCAATAGTTTCACCATTCTGATTACATTCTCATGAAACTGAAACTGTTTAGTTTGGTGTGGAACTCAGTGAATGGTGATTTACCACTGTCTTCCTCTGATTTCTCCAGTGGCTTTATTTTCACGCATTAGTATAGCTAGTCTCACTTGCTAGACTTATATATACTAGAAATGGACAGTTTATTAGTTATGACTTGAGGGAGAAAAGTTTAAACAGACATTGGTATTTGACAGTCTGTTCAGTCATTAAAAGATTCAATGTCTTAGTACTCTCAACATCTGCCTCCTCCTCGCCACATAACACACAGATCATATATTTAAGCAGCATTTTCTATATGAAAGGGTCGTACATTAACCATAACGCCAAGCTTTCTTTGTTGTCTTTCATTAGGACTTCAAAATTCTTCAACACAATATCTCATCCAAATATTCATGCTATTTAAATGTTAGAAAATCTATTTATGTTTGCACCTCACTTTTGCAAATTGACTTAAACGGTGCTGCACGAGTTGCTATGTTTTCTTTTCAACCTTTTACAGTAGCACATCACTATGATAAAACACTGGGCGGATACTTGGAGCTATAGTATTAGAACAGATTCTTCTGTGATACGGACTGAATTAGACTTGGTGCATAAACCAATAGGGCAATAAGAAAATACCACTTAATATTTTTAATGACTAGGAACCTGAATACATTTTTGTACTTTTTGAAACAAGCTTCATTTGCTTTAAATGAATACATTTTAATTTCACTGTTTTTGTTAAATGCTATGACTATTACCTCAAATTGGGATCTAAAACTCTTTTTTATTCTGTAAATATTTTAAACATTAAAAATGTATTTATTTAAATATTAAAACAAGTACATATTACTCTATTATTTCATCAACTAAACTGAAAAAATAATTGAGTAATGTGGAGCACAGGAAAGGGTTTGGAAAGAGCCTGATCTTTCCTTTCAATAATCCGTGCCTATAGCCAAGAATAGAAAATAGTAATTCTGCATCTAAGGACTGGGTGTAGACTGAAGGGGTTGGAGGAGACACAGTGGTCTTCTGGGAATATGGACATTTGATTTAGATTTCTCTCTCTCTCTCCTCAGAATAAACGGCCTTTCAGGATTCTACATATTTTGGGGTCATGGATTTATGACATAGATTTCTCTGTCTTTCACCGTCTCTCCTCTTTTTTTTAAGAGTGCAGTGGTGTCATCATAGCTCACTGCAATCTCACCCAAACTCGTGGGCTCAACCCATCTTCCTGCCTCAGCTTCCGGGGTAACTGGGACGACAGGCGTGTGGGCCACCGCATCCACATGCTTTTTTTTTTCCTTTTTTTTATTTATTTATTTTTGTTGTTGTTGAGACAGGGTCTTGCTCTTGTTCAGGCTGATCTCAATCTCCTGGCCCCAAGCACTTCTCTTACCTTGGCCTCCCTAAGTATTAGGGTTACATGTAGGAACCACCATGTCCTGCCAACCTCTCGTTCTGAATGTTCAGGCACTATAACTTTCTTCTTATAAACATTGAGGAAAGAAAGTTTAGCACGCAGCAATCAGTGATAGGAGGAAGACGGGAGGCAGACAGAGGGAAGCAGGGTGGACAGCTGGTAAAAGAGGAGGGGCCCGAGGTGTGTGTGCTTCCTCCACAGCAGGTGTTCTTATGGAGAGAAGACGACGATCTCCACCCAAGGAAACACTCCTCGGAGAGTGCCGGGCACTCAGTACTCACTGCGAAGCTGCCCGGGAGCTGATGCTCTTCAGGCACCGCTGAATCCAGGGAAAACCCTCTCCTTGCCCAGTATTTGCTTGAAAACATCATCATTGCCGGCTGCATGGATCCGATGCAATTTTCCTTCTCTGCAACAGGGGGGCCTGCGGTACAGCAGCGAAGCTGGCGGAGATGCCGCTGTCCACGGCCCTGGTGCTGAAGAGCAGTGTGAATCCTCCCACCCCCAAACTCCTTTATATGCGTGACTGGGCTCTGATGGAAGGCTGATTAGAAGGAAACTCATTTCTGGTTGCCGAGGGCACGATCAGATTACAGACCTGAAGTCTGGGGCGATCTGTGCTCATGGCGACTTGTTTCATAGGTTGAGGAGCAGTTTGGGCGGGGGGTGGTTGAGAATAATCCATAAGGGGGTATCTGTACAGGAAATCATCCACCCCTTGACGTTAGCTGTCTGACAAGTTAACCTTGGTCTTTTAAGTAGGTGTGAATTCAAAGATTTTGTGCTTTCTTTACAAAATTAGGAAGATAATGTTTAAAAGATAGCACAGCTCAATCCTTAAGCCATTTTACGTGGGTTTTTTATTTTTAATTTTTATGGATAGTTGTAATAATTATGAGGTATGTATTTTGATACTAGCATTCAATGTGTAATGATCAGATACGTATCACGTCAGAGTTATTTCTCAGCGTTAAGAAGGTTCCAATCCTGCTCTTCTAGAGATTTTGACGTACGGAACAGACTACAGTTACTAACTACAGCCTCTCTGCGTGCTGCTCAGCAGTACGTCTTGTTCTGCACCCTCTAACCAAGCCCGTTATGTTAATAAGCCCCGTCTGACCGGATATGCGGTGCTTTTGTCCATGTACGTGTGTTTGCGTGACAGTTCATAAAAGGAGTTGCTCCCTAGTCCTGTGATGCCTCTGTGCAGAGTCCTGATCCGGCAATTGTGTCGCAGAGTGGACGTGACGCTTCGATTCAGCCTTTACAGACATGGATAGCTCAGACACTAACTCTGGAATCTTCCCACTAAGTGAGATGCAAAAGGAAACTAAACACCTGTGTATCAGTCATTCCTTTGATGCTCTTGATGGCTGCTGATTTTTCACTCTTCCCTTGGAACTAGATCAAACCCAGCATAGATCAATAAATTGATGCACATAGATCAATAAATGTTCTCACCATTCATACTTTGGAAAGTCATAAAATTCATCATGTCACATTACTAATCTTTTGGAGAATGGGAAACTTTTGACCAAATGTGCTTGTTTGACTGAAAAAAATTAACAAAATCTGGGGCTAGTCCTGTTTTTCTATATAGAAAACAAGACGAAAACATTTCAAAACAGGAGCGGATGAACTAATAATAGTGATTGGAGTCTAATTGCTCCCAGAGTCTCAGTGGGATAACCATTATTTGATCATTTTCTCTTAAGACTGGCTCTGATCAGCTAACAGGAAAAGCATTTAAATGAGCTGAAGTAATGAGAATATAATAATAGCTAATATGAGTATTAGTGAGTTAATTGATTAGCACTTCCAATTTCTATTCCAAGCACTTTCTGGGCTCTTTTATAAGTTAAAATTTGATTCATCATCACAAAAACCATTTCCAAAACAGCCACTGTTACTTCTATTTTACATATGGAGAAACTCAAACACACGGAGTCTGATGTAGGTAACATGGCAAAGGTTTACACATGAAGAGTGGCCAAGACCGGATTTAAATCCAAGGAGTCAGGCTCCTAGATCCATGTTCTCAATCATTACACTCAACAGATCTATAGCCTCTTGAATATTCTGAACAAGTAAAAACATATTAACAAAAGTAGACTCCACAGACCATACATAATTTATTTCCGCTGGAACAAAGTTTTAGAAAATGTATAATTCAACAAATATTTGTTAAGCATTCACTTTGTGTTAGGTGTTGAAACTGAATCCTGAAGATACAAAGATGAATGAGATACTGTGCCTGCCCTCAAGGAGACCACCGTCCAACTGAAAAAAAAAATACACACAAATAAGGAAGTGAAATAAAATGTGTCGGTTTCTCTCCAGAAGATATCAAAAGCACGGGGGGCGGACTGCTCAGGGTTACCCTTAGCAGTGCCAGGAGAGGCTTCCGGGAAGAGCTGCAAAAACGGAATCTTCATGCGTGAGTTTGTTAGTCAGAGGGAATAGTAAAAAGATCATTCCAGGTAGAGAAAGTAACATAAGAAAATGTAGACAACTATTGTTGCTCAATAATGATGGAAAGGAGAGAAGGAGAAAGAAATTAAGGAAGGAAAAAAGAAGGGAGGGAGGAAGGTAGAAGAGAACGTCCACACTGAAGGCAGAAACCTCTCAGGATGTGAAATAGGCTCCCAGAGCTGACAACCTGGACTGAGGCAGCAACGTGAAGGATGCAGTGAAAAGCACCAGGGCTGTGAAGGCGTAAAGTCACTGGGCAATGTCCCTTCTTGAATGTGGGAACAGGAGGAAAAAGATGTAAAAGTCATTTATTTAAAACATATATTTAGGGGCGGCACCTGTGGCTCATAGAGTAGGGCGCTGGCCCCATATACCGAAGGTGGTGGGTTCAAACCTGGCCTCAGCCAAACTGCAAAACAGAAAAATAGCTGGGCGCTGTGACGGGCGCCTGTAGTCCCAGCTATTCGGGAGGCTGAGGCAAGAGAATCACCTAAGCCGAGGAGTTGGAGGTTGCTGTGAGCTGTGTGATGCCACGGCACTCTACAGAGGGCGATAAAGCGAGATTCTGTCTCTACAAAAAACAAACAAACAAACAAAACATTTATTTAGGAAATTAAAGATTTAACTGCTTTCATTCCCTCCAGAATCTTTATTAAAACAACATAAAGGACTGCCTTTTCAAGACACATAAAAATAACATGAATTGGAAAACAACCACAGTGAAAACTTAGAAGCTTGAAAGGAGATAAAAAAGCAATCAAAGACTTTACAGATACAAGATGGCTGAATCTTAAACTATCAATGCAAGAAGAAATCCAATTTACACTAAATAATCCCCTAATGGCTCAAATACCTCTGGAATTGAGGGTAAATGGAGGAGACTGAAAAAGAATGGTTCAAAGGGTAAGAAGCAGCTAAATGATTCAAAACTTAGAACAAAGTTGCAGTAATCGAGATAGTTGTGTGTGAGGACTGGCTTAGGTGAGTAGAACTAAGAGTAGGGAAATAAACCCTGGCAGGTGTTAGTCAACCGACATCCAATAAAGGCACCAAGATAATTCAGTGGGAAAGAATAATCTTTACAAAAAAATGGTCCTGGGCAGTGCCTGTGGCTCAATGAGGAGGGTGCTGGCCCCACATCCCGAGAGTGGCGGGTTCAAACCCGGCCCCAGCCCACCTGCAACAACCAAAAAATGGTTCTGGGACAACTTACTTTGGATATCCATGTGCAGACATTGAAGTTGGACTCCCATCTCACATAAAAATTAATCAAAATGAATTGTAGGCATAAATGTAAGGGCTAAAACTATAAACTCCTAGAAGAAAACATGGGTGCAAATCTTTGTGATTTGGGGTTAGGCAATTATTTCTTAGATTAGGGAACCAAAAGCATAAGCACTCAAAGGAAAAAAATAGAATTTAATCAAAATTTAAAACTTTTATACTTCGGAGGAAACCATCAGGAAATTGAAAAGACAATCTGTAGTACAGGAGAAAATATTTGTAAATCATATATCTCATAGGAGACAGTATCCAGAATAAAGAACTCTTAAAACTTAGCAATGAAAAAGAAATAGACCGGGCGGCGGCTCCTGTGGCTCAGCGAGCAGGGCGCCGGCCCCATATACCGAAGGTGGCGGGTTTAAGCCCGGCCTCGGCTGAACTGCAAAAAACAAAAAAAATAGTCGGGCGCTGTGGTGGGCGCCTGTAGTCCCAGCTACTAGGGAGGCTGAGGCAAGAGAATCGCTTAAGCCCAAGAGCTGGAGGTTGCTGTGAGCAGTGTGACGCCACGGCACTCTACCCAGGGCGATA
>CAUYON010176015.1:0-25833 GCA_963573935.1 Arctocebus calabarensis
TGGGAGAGAAACGGAGAGAGCTTCTCTCTCCCCACTAGAATTTTCTCCCTCTAACAGATGCCTTAATGTTTTCTGTATTCTTTTCTTTCTTTTCTGTGAATAAATTCTGTCTTACAAAAAAAAAAAAAAAAAAAAAAAAGAATGAAACCACGAATACTGGTTTCAGTGTGTATCTTGGAGAAACAGTTGTGAAGACAGACTTACAAAATAAAATGCAATACAAGTGAAGGTGGAAAAGCAGGGGGAATACAGAGAAAGAAGGTTTAGTGAGCTGAGGGGTTGTTGGTAGTGTAACGGGAAATAGATGATACTCAGTGGGCTTCAGATGGTAAGAAGCCAGTTGCATGGAGTTCCTGCCAGGGGGTTCCATTCTGGGAGGAGAAACCACTGTTTGCACAGAGGGGTGATATGTCCCAGTGTGTCTATGGGGAGCCAGAGTCCAGTACGGTTGAAGCATGAGGTGAAAAGATGAAGAGCACAGGAAATGAGCCTGAGCAGGTGGATAGCTAAGAGTTTATATATCGTGCGAGGGATTTTTATAAGTTTTTTAATAGATCAAGGGTTGTCAAGCTGCCCTGTAGATGTTCCAGGGTACTTTCAGGTATCCAGTAAAGCATGATTAAAAAAGAAAAACACAACACCTCTCTGAGACCACCACTCATTTTATATCCCTGTCCTACACAATGAACGTCACATTTGATCAATTCCATATAATTGTGACAAAATAGTATTTAAAATAAGTTTTTGCCACCAGAAACTAGCTTAAAAACCACTGTCATGGTACCAAAGACAGTTGTTGAAGAATTCTTAAAAGGGAAATGACAAGGACAGCTGTTCCTGTGAAAAGGTCTGGAGGTCCACTTGGTGGCTGATGAGGCTAAGAGTGATTAGCAAAGACAGTGTCCCCACCATCCAGATGAGACCTGGTGATGGCCTGAGGAAGGAACAAAGGAATGGAAAAAATAGACAGTGTGGGAGAGGGCACCAACTAAATGTGGGGAGGAGGGAGAAAGACGTTTGCAGAAGGGACATGAATACGTGGCTTGAGTAAATGGGTACACGATTTAAGACACACTTTATGAACGGTGGGTTTGAGGTTCCAAAGGACAGGAAAGGCAGAGAACCAAAAGGACTCAGTTTTTCATATACAGGGTTTGAAGTTCTAGGGACCTGCAGGTAACTGTGATCGGGTCGGGTGGGGAGCTGACCTGTGGGTTCAGGTCAGCCCTTTCTCCAGATGGAGAGTGAAGCTGCATAGGGAGGACTTGTCCATGGCATGGATTTCAGAGAGAACAAAGACATTTTCCTACACTTGTTTTAATTAGAAGAAATGAAATCCAGCTATAACGGAGGGAAGGCCAAGGTCTTCTTACACAGCCAGAGCAGATGAATGCACGTCTGTTTTCTCTACAGCATGAATAGTGTTTTCCTACAGGAACACTCCTTAGGGGTCATTCCACTTCATGAAGGACAGGTGGACAATGTGGCAATGCTAACTTTCCTACAGAAAGGTTGGATGACATAGTTAAAGGAAAAGGAGGAGGAAAACACTTTCTTCCCTGTCCCGTGCCCTTATGATTTCCTAGAAAATAGATAACATTCTATATATATGCATGCGTGTGCATGTGTGTGTCTGTGTATCTGTAGTTGCTTATGTTTATCTAACAGCATTATAATTATTAGTTTGACCCCACCTCCTTCTATTCATCTTTCCCATTAATCAGTTAGCTCCAGGAAACCAGATATTATAACTTCTTTTTTAAAATTTTCAATTGAAATAATAACTGTATGTATTTATGGGGAACATTGTGATGATTTGATATAGTTATTGTAGCTTCTTAACTGTTGAATTTTCTAGTCCTTTTACATAGTCTTCAATAAGCATTTGCTGAATGGGTAAATTAAGAAAAAGGATTTTATTTATTTGTCTTGTGTATGGAAAAGGCAGGTCGTGTCCTGCTGTGGTCTAGGCACTCTTTTAAACTAGATACAAGTGCTGTTTAGCTTCTCACCCTCACTACTTCTCTTTGCTTGCTTACCTCTCCCCTTTTGCCCCTCTTCATCCCAGCCCAACTCTGTTCCTCTGGTTACCAAGGCCAGGACCTTACAATAGTAGCATTTTCAAAAATGATATAATAGATATCTCTTGATATCTCTTACATTCACTGCCTCTAGGCTCTGTAGGACATTGGCCAACCAGTCATTTAGAGTGAATTCACAGAATGGCAAAGTAAAAACTGCCTAACCAATAAACTAGATCATTCTGAAGAGTCAAAGGCTCACCGCGGTTTTGTGGGTGAGGGACTGAGACAGGAGAGCAGTGGAGAAGAGGTAAGCTTTCTTTCATTTTTTCTTGTTTGATTTCTTTAGAGAGTAAGATCAATTGACAGTACCATTTATTTACTTTTTAATAATGATGAAAAAGTTGGCCAAAGTTACCCTGTGAAAATATAATAACAGTAAAATCCGTATTCTACTTTTGACCCTTGGCCTATGGCTGCACTAATAAACACATATAAGCAGCCTAACTGTAATTTCAATCCTCTGTCCATGTGTAAATAATTAGTGTGATAATTAAAACACCATTTTTCCTAAGATTATACAGCCTTAAAAAGTTATATTTCACTTACAGTGAATTACAAGACTTTGATGAAACTTTAGAATGATCATAGATCTCTATAAAAAGAACTACGAAACCCTGAGTAAAGAAATAGCAGGAGATGCTAACAAATCAAAGAATATACCATGCTCATTGCTGGGAAGAATCAACATTGTTAAAGTGTCTATATTACCAAAGCAATCTAAAGATTTAATGCAATTCAAAGCACCAATGTTATACTTTAAAGAACTTGAAAAAATAGTACCTCATTTTATATGGAATCTAAAACCAAATCTGGAGGCATTATGTTACCAGATGTCAGGTTATACTACAAATCTATAGTAATCAAATCAGCATTATAATGGCACAAAAAAGAGACATAGATCTATGGAATAGAATAGAGAATCTAGATATGAATCCAGCTATCTATGGTCACTTTGTATTTGATAAGCCTGACAAAAACATGCACTGGGGAAAAGAATCCCTATTCTTTTAGAATTCAAATTAATAAATAAGAAAAAAAGCAAGCAACCCCATTTACATGTGGTCTAGAGACTTAAACAGAAACTTCTCTGAAGATGACAGATGAATGGCAAACAAACACACAAAAAAATGCTCATCGACTTTAATCATCAGAGAAATGCAAATCAAAACCACCTTGAGATATCAACTAATCTATGTGAGAATAGCTGACATCATGAAATCCCCAAGTTGCAGATGCTGGCTGGGATGTGGAGAGAAGAGAACACTTCCACATTGCTGGTGGGATTGTAAACTAATACAACCTTATGAAAAGAAAAATGGAGAATCCTTAAGAACTAAAAGTTGACCTTCCATTTTGGAAGGAATTCCAATTCCTTTCAATGGCATGGCAGGAACAATCAGTTGTTTTTCAATAATAACAAAGTAAGAATAGTAATGACTTCTAAACTTCTTGAAGTTAGTTGCATGGGTAAGATTTTGCCTTTCACTGCTATGAAATATGTACTTCAACTCTTTTAAAATCAGTGGTTGTAACAGCTTATGCTATAATCCCAACACTCTGGAAAGCTGAGGCAGGAAGGTCCCTCCAGCTTAAGATTTCAAGATTAGCCTGATTAAGAGCAAATCCCCATTTCTAGTAAAAATAGAAAAATTAGCCAGGCAAGGTGGTGAATGCCTGTAGTCCCAGTTATTCAGGAGGCTGAAGCAGGGGGATTGCTTAATCCAGGAGTTTCCTCAGGTTGCCATGAGGTAGGCTGACGCTCTGATAGTCTAGCCTGGGCAATAGAGTGAGATTTTGTCTATTTGAAAAAAAAACTCCTATAAAATAACATCTTTCCTGAGCATGGGAGCATTTGGATCAGATAGTCCATAAGTCCATATTGGGGTCATTATTATCAACTGAAGACTAAGAGTGTTCACTCCTTTTCTTCCTAATAAGATAAACATAGCCGATGTTGTGGTGGGTGCCTATAGTCACAGCTACTCGGGAGGCGAGGTAAGAGAATTTCTTGAGCCCAAGAGTTGGAGGTTGCAGTGAGATATGACACCATGGCACTCAACCCCAGTGGGACTGAGTGAGACTCTGTCTCACAAAAAAAGAAGAAGATAAACAGAGAGAGAGAAGTAGTATTTCTAAGATAATTATCACCTCATAGGCTGTGTGTGAGTGTGTGTTGGCATGTGTGTGTGTGACTTGAGAGACAGAATAGGGTAGGAGTTCATAACTGGACTGTGGAGCCATACTTCAGATGGCCTGTTTTCAGATCCTAAAAGATGTCTGAGGAAGCGTCACTGCTAAGCACATAACATTTAAATGGGATTGTAAGAGGACCTCGGGAACTTACTAGAATTATATGAAGAAATAAATGGAAGGTTTCAAAACAGTGCTTGGTTCATAGTGCCATTATCTTACTAATCATTATTGAAATTCTTCTCATTTTATATGTCTATGAAATATAAAAATGTTGGATGAAATATATTGTTTAAACAATTTTTTGCATACACTTCTGTTTTCAAACACATTACTGATAACGCACTAAATGGCCTTGGTGAAATAAGCTGCGTGAGATGCCATTTCTGTGCAGGTTAAGCATCCCTAATCTGAAAACATAAAATTTTAAATATAAATCCTGAGAAAGAATAGCCAAGAAAAGTAAGTTCTAATCTGGAAGGATGAAAGGCATCTCACAGAAACCCAAGGACATGCCTGCAAAGTCTTCTAAGATTTATAAAATCTTAGCTTCCTGGAACCTTGAAACTAACATTTGCTTCTGTAAACCCTGAACATGCTTTGAAACATTCAATGAGGACAATATAACAATTCCTTTTTCTGTAAACTCTACAAAAGGTCAGGAAGGAAGCGGGTTGGGAGGTCAGCCATTTTGGACTCTAGTACCCTATGGCTCTGCCGGCTTAAATAACACCTTCCTCTTGCAACAGAGGTGTTCAGGTGAATCTTTCTGTCCATCAGGCCTTACCTTCAAAATCTGAAGCTTCTTCAGCACTAACATGATGCCACAAGTAGAAAATTCCATACCTGACCTCACATGGCAGGTCACAGTCAAAAGGCATTCAGTGCTTTGTTTCAATGCAACAAATCATAAATATTGTATAAAATTACCTTCAGGCTATGTATATAAGAGGTACATAAAACATAAATGGATTTCAGATTTAGACTTGAGGGTTACATCCCAAAGGGTCACATCCCCAAAATCTTATTTTTATATGCAACAATTCCAAGATATGAAAAACTCTGAAATCTGAAACACTTCTTGCCTCAAGCATTTAAGATCAGGAGTAGTCAAACTGCATTTTAAAACAGATTACTCTGACACCTGCAAACACCAGAAAAGTTCAAGAAGAATTAATCAATTTGGCTAAAATTTCTACAGGTGAAACTTACTAAATGTAGAATATAAATGTCTGTATACAATAACTAAGAAAATGCCATGAAAGCTATGTCAACCAGTTTGACAAAAATATTTCAAACTGTATATAAAACTAGCACATTGTACCTCATGATTGCATTTATGTACACAATCATGATTTAATAAAAAAAATTGAAAAATATTATTATAGTATCTCAACATCATTTTTTGTGTATGTTACTTTGAATGCCTTCTAAATTAAACCAATAATAAAACTGCTAAATCCAGGTTCCTTTTCAGGGAGAGTTTGTAAACCTGTACATCAAAGAGTTACAAAGCAGGAAAAAAAAAGAAAGGAAGACACTAAGAGGAAATAGATTCATAAACAAAGAAACAAATGATGTAAGAATTGGTACTCAAATGCTAAAGTACTTTTTCCCATTTCCTCTCAGGCTCATTTAAAAAAAAAAAAGTATTGCAGGTTTATATATTTACATATGTAATTAAGACTCTAGTGCCCCAGAATCAACAATTTAAAAAATCAACTCTTTACTGTGGTGATTCATAAAAAATAAGAATGTTTCTTTTTTAAATTGATAAGTTCTCTCTGAATTTTTATGTTGTAAATAAATCTTTACTATCAATTCATTTTATTGTCACTTGCTTCTTTATGATGAGTCAGTTCCAAAGGTTAAAAATCAGTTTGTGTGTGGTGCTGGTCCTGAATATTTATAGAAAACAGCTAAACAAGTAAGGGCCGTGGGAAATTTTTATTCCTCTGAATTATCAGACTAGATAAACTAAATAACCTGCAACGTCTCTAAACATGTCTATCTAGATTTGCTCAAAAGGAAATCAACATTCAAAGTGCCAGAAATAGAAAAGTAAACTAATGAGCTATTATGGAAAAAATCCCGGGGCTGGGGAGGAAGGTGATCATTTGCTTGGTAATCAAGTAATTTAAGATGTGACATTCATGAGGAACCCCTGATAAGGAGGAAGTGGCGACATCAGCATCAAATCAGAATCCTGGAACACTTGTGCCCTGTAATGGGGCAGGCAAGAAAGAAAAATATATCCACTCCAAGTGGAAGATAAGGACATTTTTCCTGTATTATGGATGCATGAAAAAAGTGGGTTTTCTTTTGGTAACATTTAAAAATCTTTAGTTGGGCTTGGGATCCAAATGCATATCACCTTCACATCTTGGCTTTTATGTGGCTACTGAGAGAGTACAGCGGCATCGGGCAGAAGTAGAGGAAGGGCAGACCACAGGAGAGTTTGAAGTTCAAGATCACTGCATGGTCACAAAACTACTCAACGGATACGAGAACAGCCCATTGTGAGTAAGAGCCCTGAAAATAAGCAATAGAAGTAGAAATGTAAGAACTTAATAAAATAAGAAAGTAAACTATGAAATAGCATTTTTAAATTGACTAAGTCATAAATTTTAAAACATAAAATAAGATATATACATAGTATATATTAATATAAATAAAAATATAAGTAAAATTCAAATTTTATGTGGCTTAAGAGGAAAAAGTGAACAGACAAGAGAAAATAGAGAAGAGAAATATACAGATATTTAAAATACTAAAAAAGTCGTTAAGAGCTGCTTACAATAGAACAAGAAGGACCTAAATTTTGCAGAAGTTGAGAGAAAGAGCAAAGGAGAGAATGAAAATAAGAAAAAATGCAAATAAGCTACTATTTAAAGAAAAACAGTTCGGAATTTTCCAGAATGGATGAAAATCATGAATCTTCAAATAGGAGGGGAAAAAAAATGAGATGTGAGTGTGAGTTACACACAGAGCTTGTGGCATCACAATGGCCAATGACAAAAGAAAATAAAAGAACATAAAGAATAGACATTAACTTGTAAATAATCAAATTATTCTAAAGTCGATTTCAGGCTATTCAAAGACAATAGTAGAACCCAGAAAACAGTGGATCAATATCATTTAAATGCTGAGCGGAAATGACTGGCAAGAATTCTATATGCATTGAAAGATATCATCTGAAGTGAAGGGCAAATAAATATAATTTGTAACAAAACAGAGTCTTCTACTAACTAATCTTAACCGAAAAAACTAAAGAATGTATGTTAAGAATATGGGAACTGAGCTAGGAAAGGTTTGAAGCTATAGTGAGCAGAGAACTAGAAAGGAAGTCCCTAAACGTAAAACATTGTTGTATAAAAACTATAATGATTATTTTATAATACAAAAATAAGCCTAAAATATTAGACAGCAAGCTACTGTGCAGAAATAAAATTTTTAAAATCCTTTAAATGGTCAAGAGGCATACAGAAATACTCTACCCACATTTTAAAATTTGTACTTTAGAAATACACACTTGCAAATGTCATTTTAAAAATCTGTTCAGGTAACATATTCAGGAGGTGTATATGTGTTTATTTCAAGCAAGTAAATTCAACAAAGAAAATCCTAGGTTCCTGCCTTAATATGCTTACTGTTGGAAGACAAAGAAATATATGGAATGTCCTACACCAAAAGACAAAAATTTGCTTTATCCTAGAGAAATCTAATCTCTTTTGCCTGCATTTTTATATACTTTTCCCCTTTAAGCCTTATAGGAGAAAGAGTTCCAATAAATTTACATCCTTCCTACACTTTAAAGCACAGTTCTGGGTTTTGCCAGAAATACGTAACAGAAACAGAATCCATTATTCAGCATATGCCCAGAGGGCGCTAACCAGTGTCTGCAAACTCGCCAATACACATGCTTTACATTAAATTAACCCAACTCAGTCTCAAGTACATGTAATAAATGCCTTAAAAGCAAAATAAAGAAAACCAGGAAAATGTTTACATAGTTCTCCTGTCAGCAAAGCAGTTTCTGAATTAAAAAAACAACAACAAAAAGAAAAGAAAACAAAACTGTACAGAGTGATAAACAGGAGGCCTACAAGTTAAAAAGCAAAAAATGGGGACTCGAAGTTTAAACTTTAGGGAACAATCCATTTTTATAAGTAAGGAATATAACCAGATAACCAGAGTGATTGGAGAATTGATTATAGAATCCATGCTGCTGCTAAAAGAAAATGTATCTAGCAGAGTAACAACAAGAAGGAAATGTAATTAGGGAATATAATCATATGAAGAAGTCAATAGATACTGCATATGACCAAAATGTACTGTATATTTTCAAAAATCCAGGTGAGGACTTTGAATGTCCACAGCACATACAAATGATAAATGCTTGAATTGATGGATTTGCTTGTTATCCCGATTTGATCATCATATATTGTATACATGCATTGAAATATCATTCTCTCCCCCATAAATACATACGATGTTCGCATGTCAACTACAAATAAAAGGGGGGAAAGAATAATAAGATAAGTGTAAGAATAAAAGAAGAAATACACCCACCAGAATAAAGACAACGGAAAGGGGATATAATTAATAAATATAAATAGACTAAGAAATAGGTCAAGAGATACTATTTAAAACAAAACAAAAAACACAGGCATATGTCTTTTATTTCTTTAATAAAAAGAATAAAAAGGAAGACAGAGAATGGATTTGCCAGCTTTTGACAAGTGTCTCTCCAACAGGAAGTTGTTGAGTCCATAAGAAATGGACTGAGTCTAAGCATCAGGAAATGTGCCATTTGGAATATTCCTGGGGAAGAATAGCTAGTGATCTATCAGAACCCAATTCCACCTTTAAAAACAGAAGTGTGCGTGTCCTCTTTTACTTTGATGTATGGCCAGCCAGCACAAGAGTTTAATAATCTATAATATTTTCCTAAATTTTTTCCACACAGTTAAAGGCCAAGAATGAAAAATGATGCACTCAGGAACATTATTTTCAAAAGAATATGGCCATGTGGGTGGATCTTTCTTTCTCCAGCTGTTCTGTTGTAAGATGCCTGGTAACACACCTCAAAGATGACCATAACACATTCCCCTCAAATTTTAAACCCTTATTGTTTGCAGCTCACCTTACTATAGGATGCTAAAAGAATATTATAAGATGTTAGTATTATAACTTCTTAAGAACCCAGCTATATCTACCCTGGCTGTGAATACTTAAACAGTACTTGTTAAATATCGATTACTTTAAACAATGAATGCCAAGTATTAGACACATCTCAGCCATTCAACAGCTATGGAGGTGGGTTTAATCCCTATGTGCTGCTGAATCTGTAAGGTGGGGAAAGTGATAAATGAATGTACTACATAACTTACAAAGTAGGACTAAATGCAAATCAAAGGACAGAACATTGTAAAATTGAAGAGGCTTATCTGAACAGCTTCCCCAGTCAACAGGTACTGTATTTCTTCTATACTTTATAGATCATCCTCTCTGTATGAATCTAATAACCCAATGAAACTGCCCTTTCAACATTTTCGTTTGAAGGGACAGATTTTAAATGAAGTGCAAAAATCGAATTTATGGCCAAAGTTAGATATTGTGTTTATCAAATCCAAGAGAAACCATATCAGTACAGAATTCAAAATAAATAAAACTCCCTATTCTATTGTCAGTTTATTTTTATACTGGATTTTAAAAATGACTTTCTTTTACTCTACATATTATAGAGAAAGGGTAGATAAGTTATAAAATTATAATGGATTGTAAATGCTTAACTTGATTTTCAGTCTGCTTTATTCTTATCACGAAATTATGGTCCAGGTACTTCTGGGCCACAATCCAATTTCTTTGTCCATTTATAAATAGTTTTATTGGGGTATAACTTGCCTATAAGTGCACAAGTCTTAAATGATTTTTACTAAATTTGCCGATTTGTACAACCATCACTGCAATCTAGCTTTAGAGAGATCTCTCCTGCTCATTTGTAGTCAATACCCACTACAACTCCTGGTCCTAGGCTACCGATAATCTACTTTCTGACTCTATAGGTTTGCCTTTTCTGGACATTCAACCTGCACAGAAGCACATATTTTGCAGTGTTTTCCAGCTAGCTCCCTAGCATACTGTTTTCCAAGTCCACTCATGCTGTGGCATGTATCCATTGGTTACCTTTTGTTGCTGAAAAGTGCCCCACAGCCTGGATCTATCATACAATGTTAATCCAATCACCAGTTCACAGACATGTAGATTGCTTTCAGTTTTTGACTCTACAAATAATTCTTCTATATAAATATCACAATCCAGTTTTATGGATATAGGCATGTTTATAGTGATTATTTAGCCTTGGGGAAATTGGTCCAAAGATGTATAAAGCATAAATTTAAACTTCCCAGGTTCTCGATTATTTAAGTTTTCCGGAAGAAGAAAGAATTTCAGAGCGGTTATGAGCGTAGACTCTGGAATCAGATACGTGAGTTTTTAAACCAGTTCGACATTATACTAACCCTAAATGAGACAAGTCATTAACTCCCCAGGTTTCCTTCACTTTACAACGGGGACAATGACAATGGCTCCTTGACAAGATTGTCCTTCAAGTTTGATCATGCAAAACACACTTTGCACAATGTTTACTACATACTATTAACAGCAATACACCAAATCGTCATTTAGTAGTGCTAATAAAACAAGATGCTTGAAAGATTTCTGAGTCCACTGTCCTGTGAAGGGATGTAAACCTCATTACGAATGATATGATACATTACCAAGCACAAACATACATTTTTAATGGAAGATAGAAAAATCCTTGTTTTCTAATCTGGCTGCCACTGCGCGCGGTCATTGTTGGGGAAGAAACTCTCCACTAGTGATTCGCCTTAAGACAGCACATTGCTAGGTTCAGAGACAAAGTCACAGAACTAGATTTGTGCCCCTGAACACTAGTTCTTCCCGCTATCAGATCCTCTTGAATACGACACTAGGCAGGTGACAATAAAAAAGAAAAAAAATTAAAAGCAATTTTGTAGCTTGCTTTCTTAACAAATATATAGTGCCCGCTATGGATCAGAAGCAGTTCTTAATTATTTTATTTATTTCATTTTATTGTATCTTATTTTATTTATTTTATATTTTATTTTATTTTTGTTGTTGAGGTTTTTGGCCAGGGCTGGGTTTGAACCTGCCACCTCTGGTATATGGGGCCGGCGCCCTACTGCTTGAGCCACAGGCACCGCCCAGTTCTTAAACTTTAAAAAATAGTTTAACTCACAAAACCCAAATGAACTAATAGGTATTTATTATCACCACTGACTGATGAGATAACTGAGGCACAGAGATGTTGAATAATTTGTTCAGCTGGCAAATCCAAAGCTGAATCTCCAAGCAGGCAGCCTGGCACCAGTGTTTCTGTCTGCACTACGACACCACGTGACCTCTTTTAGTGGAAGTAGAAACACCTGACTGAAGTAACACATCATTTTTGGAAAACACGAGTGGAAGCATCATAAGTTTTGTTCTGCACACACACCTCCTCCCTTTCATCATGCTGTTTGATTTGCTCTAGGCCACAGGAAACTATTTCTTTCAAAGATGAGTGGAACAAGGCAGGTCTAAACTCTATCTTACTGCAGTTACATCTTCAATTCTCTTATCTATTTTATACATATGAGTGCAGTGCAAAAAAATTAAAACTTTTCAAGTTCACAGATGAATTTCTATGGCTAGACATTTCATAGGAATATAGAAAAAAATAAAAATTCTATCTTTTTGTTTCAGAAAAAAACTCTGACCTGACCATAAAAATGTTATCCTCGTAAGTAATTATTGTTTCATTATCTGTGAATTGACAGACGGTCTATGTAAAAATTTCCATTGTGAAAAATCTTGCACAGTCTATGTCTCTTTCGGGAGATCATGGTGTGTATGAACATTTGTTAAGTTTTTAACTATATGAACATTAGGTCTAGACCTGTGAAACATTAAAAACCTACATTAAAGTGGCACATGTCTCCACATTCACATTTTCTTACGTACAAAGTAATGTCATTGATATAATGATTAAATCAAGACAAGTAACATAACCACCTTATTCATATACTAAAAGCTCTGAAAAGTCCTGATGTATGGAAGCCTGACTAAATTTGTTTAACTCAACACTTTTTACATTTTTAAATAATGCATTCTGTTTTTTCCTGTGGAACATCCATTTACCTACCCTGGAAAGGACTACTATGGATGTCTAACTCATCTATAACAAACTAATATAATTAATTCTTATTGTTCTGGTGAAACTTTATTCTAATAAAACCTACAGGATTTATGACACTGAAAGGCTACCAGTTAATAATAAATAATGGCATGGGCAAATGTAAAGATGATAATAATAAAGTCACACTATCTTGGCGAACATTATCTTAATGCTCAGAATACCCCATAAGGCAAGTATTTGTTTGTTAAGCTTTATTTTACAAGAGAAGTAACTGAGAAATATGCTTCACGGGACACAGCCAGTACTAGGTGGTAAGCTGAGTTTCAAATACAGGTATTCCAGAATCCATGCTGAACCAGAATTCATGTTGAAGTACCTCTCACTGTGTCCGAGGCAATGAGATCATTTATACAGGTAGATTCTCTATTATTATAAATGAATTAGGACATAGATGATAGTTACATAAAACTATCATGAAAAATCTAGGAAAAATAGGATTACCTGATGAAAATGTGTTTCTGTTAACTCTCGATACTTTTGCCATTATGGAACCTTTCCATTTTCGTATGTTTCTCTTCCTCTTCACTAAGGAGTCTGATGATAAGAATATTCATTTTTCTTCCCTATCCTAGTCTAACTGCAGTGGCAGCATATTTTTAAATGATGATATATTCTGCAAATAGTTGAAAATAATCAAATGTGTCTGCAGCCAAAGCACTACTTTATATTACTCTTCATTTTTTTCCCAGGAAAGATTATCATGCATTAATCCCTAATTCCAAGATATAAAATGTGTGCTGTTTCTGCATGAACGGCACACATTTTTATTGTTCTAGCTCCCCACTGCATATTTTCCAGAGTGCTAACGTTAAGTTTCTGCAAATAAAATCCTTTCTGACACATAGTCTTTTAAAGAACAAAAAGGAAGTCGTGTAAAGATACTTGATTTAAAGAGTGTGAAAAGTTGCTAAAATACGGAATGCTGACTTCTAAAAAATATGCACTCGTCACGCTTTGCTCTTAAAAGCCAATAACAGAATAATGAGTAAGACATTTCTTCAGCTCCCTGTAGCTTTTTTATGTCCTGGTAACCTCTCTAAAGCCTCTAGGGATGGAAACAGAGAAACAAACTTGGTTGTAGAGTCTCTCTGCTCACTCCATATGCACTTACTGTGCCATCTCTTTTCCAGATATGGAGGACTCGGGAATGTAAAGGCCAGATGAGACCCATGCTCTAAAGAAGCTTACATTTGACAGGAAGAGATAGTCAGCAAAGAAGAAACAAACATTTAAACAAGAAATCCCAAAGTGGCAAATGCCATGAAGAAACTACGGAGGGTTCCATGAGAACAGAACTGCACCAGGAGGGTCAGGGTGTGAGGGACTGGAGAGACACCTGTGAGCAGCAAATGTTCAGGTTGAGTGTTCAGTAAAAGCACCTCTTGGAAAGGTGGCATATGAAACAGAACTAAAAGAATAGAGGGTTCCAAACAGGTGCGTACCAAGTAGGAAGGCTCAACAGCCAGTTTGGGAAACCCAGGACCCAAAGAGTAGCTTGTATGGTACAGCACAGGGCAAAGGCATCAGAGACTGATCTGAGATCGGTTCAGGGGACAGAGGGATCATGGCGGACTGATCACTGGACAGCCAAGGCCAGGGGAGGGACAGAGCCCTGATGGCAATGAGGAGCTGCCACGTTTTCAGCATAGCATGGCATGGATCCTTCTATTTAAAAAAAAGTTCCTTCTTGGAAAATAAATTCCAGAAAATCCAGAGAAGGAGCAGAAACTAGTTGAGAATTGATTGAAGTTCAGTCTAATTAGATAATAAGATAAGGATGGCTAAGGTGGAAGTAGTGAAGATGGTGAAGAATTCAAGGTATGTTTTGGAGGAAGATTTGACAAAAGATTTCCAAAGGATGGCAAGTGGGGGGTAGTGAAAGGGAGAAAGCAAAAATGACACACAGAATTTAAGCTCAAGCAACTTGTTAAATGAAGCAGTGATTTATTGGCATAGAGAAAACCAAAGCAGGAGAGTTGTGGGCCAAGGTGTCAATCTTGAAGTCCCCTCACCACGTTTATTTTAAGGTGCTTATTAAACATCCAAGAAAGGTGATGAATGAGGGAAGAGGGCTACCGATACGAATTTGGAAGCCATTCACTTACAGTAGTGAAGCTAAGGGACCAGGTGAAGTCAGCAGGAAGAGCCAGGATGGGGGCAGAGGGGTGGAGAAACCAGGGAGAGAGGAAGAAGAGAGACAGGCTTGGGCTGAGTACTGGGCCCTTGTAAGAGTTAGAGGTTGAGGAAACAAAAAGCATTCAGCAAAAACAGTGATGAGAGGTGGCAAGGGAATTAGAAGGGGAAGTGTAAATAAATTTAGCTGTTTCGTGCACAGAACCTAGACAGACAATATTCTAACAAAAAACAATCAAAAGTTGACACTCTTTAACATTTTATACACAAGTTTTCTGACCTACAGCCCAGGTCTTCTTGTTTGTTGATGGAGACTAGGTGTAAAGAATATTTCTCTAGAATAATTTCTAGAGTTGTTTTGATTTGACAACAAAATAAAGCAGCCCCACCTCATAAGCATACTTTTCTGCAGGTTATGAATCACTGTGCCCTTACATGGAGAACTGCAATGTAATTATAAAGTCACAACTGCTGGCCTTGCTGTCACTACATTCCATAATTCTTTACTGTTATCATATTCAAGGTCGTTCTTTGCGATAAATACATTTAAGATAAATTTCATGCACTGTGTTATTGTGGAATTGTATAATTTCACAAGATTCTTGTATAAATTTCTCATCATTTTTTCATTTCACTAGAACACCAAACTTGGCCATGGCTGACTGATTTATTGTGCATTCTTTCTTCAGAAACTCAGACAACTGTTAAACAATACTAATTCCAGTTTCTGAATTGTATTAATTTTAACTATTCTGTATTACCACCATACATCCTTATTTTATAAAACTCAATTTACTAACTTTTATTCTTCCTTTGAGTTATCTCCAACTCAAACAAAAAAACAATTATTTGTAGGTAAACATCTATTTACTAATCTTACTTTTTTTTCTTTTATTTTTTTAACTCTTTCACTGTGTATGACTATGAACATACCAAGGACATAACTATGTCTCATTAATCTTTATCTCTTATTTCTAACATAGCGCCCAGTGCAAAGTTCATGTTCAATAATTAGTGAGTGAATTAATGGATTAAAGAATCTTTTAGATTAGTTCAAACTGTTCATTTTTAGTTTACTTAGTCTACTTTAGTCTGAAGTAGCAAAGATATAAAAAAGGCTTGCTTTAATATATTTTAAATTAGACTCTTAGAAAGAAATTTCCTAAGCTAAGATTCATCAGTTCCTAAAATTCCTTGCTTCCCCTTGATTTGGGTATGTAATTTTCATTAGTTGGCTGCTATAATAGCAAACCGTTCTGAGTGACAACTGATGTTGAATTAATCTATGATTTTATTTAATTCTCAGGAGCTAAAATGTGTTTAAATTCAATAGCAACATTAAAAGCTGGGATTTCTCTTTTGCTGGATGCAAAAAATGCTTTATAATTTTAACAAAATTTATAGTCCCTATAGTAATTATTAAAAGACACTGAAAATTCCACATGACTGTTTTCAATAGTCAACTTCATAATTACTTCAACAGTAAGTTTATCATTTTTTATCAAATGATCTAAGTTGAAACAGGTAAATATTTAGTTATGAATCTTATCTTCAAGAAAAATGCCAACTGAGTTTGAGAGTTTCTGTCATTGTCTGATAAGCGCACCAGCAATCTCCAAGGTACAAAATACTTGAGGGGGTGATGTTTGTGGCACCATGGCATCTTTACAAGGGTTGCTTCTGAATATATTAACAATTTGGCACAAACTTTGTATTCCAAACAACATGAGCCCAGCTCATGCCTCCTGCCCACAGCTGAAGTCCACTTAATGCCTTTGGGATAAAGAAGAAAGACCATCAAGACTTTATTGCAGTGGGAAAAGCTGAAGCTACAGCACTTTTTCCTACTTTTTATGTAAAAGTCATGTCAAACAGAACACATGGAAACTATGTCTTGAATTCTCTCGTTCATTAGGTCAGCTGAAGAACTTAGCAATTCGGTTTGAAATGGTCTTAGGAAATCAGATTGAATACCTGACTTATAAAATAGTAATTAGCGAGTTAATATTAGGGTTAGAGAAATCTGAGTTTCTGGTCTTATACTCGCTTCATAGCAAAGTTTAATATCAGTTATGTTGCACAGCTTCATGATGAATTCATGTTATTTATAAAAAAAATGAAGACAAACCAAAAAAATTCCAAATATTTTTCATAGGTCTTTCCCATCAGCAATAGAACAATGGGCCCTTATTTTCCTGTCAGGATATTTTTTTCTGTTCTACATAATGTGGCATAAATTCCTCTTATCTCTAAGTAGAATTTGATTGAGAAGATAAGTATAGCTAAATTCCAAATAACATTTCCTCTTGTTTTAAATAGTTAAAATACATTAAAATGAAGACTTGATTCATGGCACAGTTCTAACAAACAGAGAACAGTATAATTACTATAATCTCACAACTGAAAATAGTTTATTTACATTCTGAAAGTCAAAATATGGAAAGTTTGCATAATAGGTGCTCAAATTATAAGATCAATATTGCTTAGCAGAATTCATTCAAACTGAGTTTTCTCAAATGCATGACAAAGAGATATAACTGATTAAAGAAAAACAGTCATTATAAATATTCTACTATATCTTTAGTATTTGACATTACGCAGACATCTTTTATTTTTGGTTTTAGATAAAGTAAATTTAACCTTCAAATTTAATAAACACTACTCATTGTATCTTTCAACTTTTATCTACATATATATAATTTCAGTATCTATATTCAGCACATTCATACCTAGAGTCCCATATAGATAGAAGGGCAGAAAGTAAATTATTGTCCCAGAAACATCAGAGCTTAATGGTCAATAAAGCTCTTGTTCTTTCATACATGGGAAAATATTAAGACCAATGAAACCATTATTGGCAGGCTTTTAATGACTGAAAAAATAGAATATTGCAACAAAAAAATGTTATTGACCTTGAGTGGGCATGTTTTCACATCACTAGGAAGTCACAGCTATTAAAGGTAATGATCCTTCTTGTGGCCACATATGGCAAAACCAAGATTAGCCCGGACCTGTCAATGGGTTCTGTGTATTACAAATCAATCTTTTCCAAAAAATGATCTATTGGTTTTAAATTATTATACTTTCCATGGAATTTTTGTTGTTTTTCTAGTGGCTAAAATTAATTTCCTACAATGATATATACACAGAGAAATTATTGAAATGTAAACTAGTTTTGCTCATAGAAAGTATGAATATTCTAACGAACTCATTAATTCTGACACCTTGGAAGTTAAATCCTACCATTAAAAAATACCATAAATGTTCCTTAAGATATTTTTTGATGCTACAAAGGAAACATTGGTAAATTCATGATGCAATCATACTTTTTCCTCTTGTGGAATTTAAACATAAAACACAGACCAAAAATAGAAAAATTTATATGATGGTAACTATTGTTATGATTAACTAATCATGTTACTCATGGGCATTATTTAATAACTTTAATACTCAAAGAGATGTAATTGTTAATCTCCACTTTTGCATATATTTTGAGCAAATGATATATAGAACTTGCATATTTCCTAGAAATGCAGGCATGTACTATCCAAATTCCTGAAAGCATCATGTGAAGGTGGGGCTGACCTGCTCAGGCAATTCCTGATGTCCTGTTGTCACTGTCTGCCTGCAGCACTCTTTCCCTGTTTCACCATGTGGGGAGGTGGGAGTAGGTTATGGAGCTTCTGTTAAAAAAATTAGAAAACTTTTAAAAATAGTATATTTACTTTCGAATTTCCAAAACACACAGAACTGAACAAGGTGTAGGTTATGGATGCGGTGGGGGCATTAGTCAGTATGAAGGAACAGGGGATACTGGTGGAAGTTCAGACACCAATGGAAGAGAGAAGGCATCAACAGGTGAACAAATCTATGGAGGATGTTCATGGGAAAGACCACATACTGTGTGTGAGGACGTAAGAACTATGACAACAGCCCAGTCAATCAAGTCTTGAAGAATTTTCACTGAGCACCTTGTCTTCCTGTGCACAGAATGCCACAGCAAACCACTGGCAACTTTTTTGAGTTTAACACTGATTCATTATTCAATATCCTTTTAGCATTGCTGCCCAATGAGTTATTCACATAAGCAAATTAGGGCCAGCTCTAGGGATAGCAATCAGGAAGAGAAAGGACAATGAATTATGTCACAGAAGCTGACATAAACACCCCAAGTCTTGAGGGAGGATAGAATAGTCAATGTAAATAAGAAGACTATGCTAATATATTTGAAAGGATGCCCTTGACTGGGAGCCTGTAACTTAATGATTAGAGCACTTCCCTTTACTGTGGGGGCTGAACTCAGCCAGGGTCCGCAAACAAAAAAAAAAAAGAAATGGTGCCCTCTCTTAGGAAACCTGTTTGTTGAAGGAGGTGCCCATGGGTTGAGCCAACCTCAGAGATACATAACCTGTGGTCATGTGATCTAATGACTACACTGTATCGGAGTGACAAAGGCAGTATTATAGCAGAGGCTAAGGGATCTTGAAACTGCCCTTTACAAATTAATAAAAGGGTGTAAGGCAAGAATTGTGGTAAGGAGCTAAACTTTGCAAATGCACAGGCATAGCTAAAAATAATGATCATAACCAGCCACTGACCCCTAATTTGCTTTTGTATAATTGCTCCTTAGAAGTCTCATAGCTGATGGCCACAAAGAGTCTTCATTTTCAGTAAAACGATACTTGCTTTCAATAATAGCACTCTTGTGAAATGTATGGCTAGTTTTTGTTTTGAGTTTTCTAGGTCCTGCATTCCAGTCAAACAGCGGTCCCATTCAGACCAGCACCCATACCTAGAACTGACTCAACAGGTGTTGCAACCCCCACCTAAGAATTGATCCAGCAAAGAAGACAATTTCTGCACCCCTATTGTTCTGCCCCCTAACTCAGCCAGTTAGCAGACGCAATCACCTAGTATTTTGCCAGTCAAACTCTCTTTAAAAATCCCTTCTCCCAAATTTTGGGGGAGATGGATTGGAGAAATTCCTCCCATCTTCTCACCTGCCACCTGTGCTATGAAATTCTGTAAACCTTGCTGTCTCGGTGTATTGGTTTCCCTTGAGCAGTGGGCAGTTAACTTGGTTAGGCTCTAACAATCACATGGTGTTGACGCTGCAAAGATTCTCACTCACTTCCAGTGGGCAGTTCCAGCTTATGGTCTGTGAGGTCACGCTTAACCCAGGGATGCAAAATTACTGTGTGGAGTGTGTACCCCTCACTTTTACCTTACATCTTTGGTAACTTACTCCCCAAACACTCCACTTGTTATTCTTGAGACTTTTCAAGCTAGGTATGAATAAAAGGATGAGAGCTTAAATTATTCAGTCTGCTCAATTATTCACTCATTCTTTCATAGCTGGAGAACCCTATGCTGTGTCAGTACTTGGAATATAAAAATGAATGAAAAAGTTCCCTTCTTAAGGAGCTCAAAAGAACCAGCCTTGGGTAAATGTTGAGAAAGGGTGTAATCTTCGCAGCTTCTTTCAGCTCCCCTTATTATTACTGATTTTCTTAATCAATAATAACCTTGAATATTTAATAGAGAAAGCAAAACTTACATTTGAATACGCTCAAGGCATCTGACTTCATCAATCACTCATTCATGAATACATTCAATAAAATACTCACTCAGTACTATGTGCTAGGAACCCTTCTAATTGTTGAGAATATGAGAATGAATAAAATGCCCAGATACCTCCCTCACACTCTCATTTCTACACATGGATTATAGAAAACATGTCTGTTAATAATAAATTGTAATGTTTATATGCAAAATACTAATTTAAAATAATTAGCAAATGTAAACATTATTTAATTATTATTCAGTGTTACTTTTATGGGTAAAACGTTTAACAAAATATGGGAGGGGTCAGAAGGGTTAGAATGTGAATGAAGCATTCTGAATCAAGAAATGAAGCTCTGTGGTTGATGCAGGTTTCAAATATTCATGCTGTAGACAAGCAGGCCACATGGCAATGCAATACCCAGACAGTCCTCTCACAGCAAACTGAAGAAGCCAAATTCTGTGTGTGCTTCCAAAATCCCCCAGCTCAGAACTGCCACCATTTTTTTTTCCATTTGACAGTACAGAGTCTGTTCTGCTGCTTGGCTGAGATTGTCTGGCTTTGCGAAGTGGAAAAATGATTACCAAACCATTCCAGCCATAACTTGTGATTTTATTCAGCAACAGAACTTTCCGGCCAACTACAAGCTGAACAATTTCTTTCTTCATTTCCCTCTTGTATTTTAGATATAGTCTTGAACAACGCTAACCAAACTACAGGGAAAGTTTGAAAACTGCCTACTAAATGTTGGAAGTATGTCATTAAATTATATTTCAATTATCTAGACTCAGGGGTGTCCAACCTGCAGCCCATGGGCTGCATGCAGATTTTGTAAGGACTTTTTTATTATATGTATATTTGTAACGTCTGATATCACAAAAATTATGCACGAACCTATTTTTTTTGCCTAATCAACTTTTGTTAGTGTTTGTGTATTTAATGTATGGTCCAGACAACTTGTCTTCTCCCAATGTGTGCAAGAAAAAAAGACAAAAGTTTGGACAGAGTGTTATTTCTAAGAAGGAAATGTCTAAATTTTATGCTTGACATTGACTACTGTGAAATAACATATGATCATGTGAATTTGTTGAAGGAGAGAGTACCAAACTCATAACAAATGTGCATTTAAATTTTTGTCCTTTGCAAAATTAATCAGCAAGTTCAACCTGTTGGGCAACTCCACCATACACATTTTCTCATTCTGCTCACAAGAAAATTCAAGGCCCAAAGTATGGAAACAGTGTGTCAAAACGACTTCTGAAGAATCATGCCAGGCTTTACATGAGCTTGCCACATAATCTTGACTCCCTTGTGATCAATAAAGTATATTTGCAACATACATCATTATAATCCCAAAATACTCATCAGCTGAATACACGTGTGAAAGTGCTTTGCTAAGGAAAGTTCTTTTCAAATACTGATCATTATCCAACAACAGCACTAAGACTTCCTTTAGGCAATTGATAACCTTGTCTTCATCCTTATAATAATAGCTCTGATAACCAAAGATTTGCTTACAGATTAACCACACTTAATTAAAGCTCAGCTTTTAGGCTAACCGGCAGAGGGCAACTGAGATCTCCATCCGTATTTCTTAAAGGAACCATATACTTGGATATAATAAAAATGCAAAGTGTAGTCTTATTTTTGGTGGTCATCACCTAAATGATGTATTATTGTCTTAAAGAAAAAGTACTTCTCAAGTATTAGAATATATCTCAGCTGCTAAAATTATACAAAGGACCGTAGAAAAGCCTACAATATAAGCTTTAAAAACTCGAATTTAATGAATTTGATTATGCAACAGATCATATATGTAAAAAATTATTTTTTGCCTTTTTTTATTGTTTGGGATTCATTGAGGGTGCAAAGAATTAGGTTACAATGATTGCATTTGTTAGGTAAAGCCCCACTTATAATTGTGTTCCACTCCCAAGAGATGTACCATCCCTCATAACCCCCCATCCCACTCCTGCCTGCCCTCTCCCTGCTCCCTCATTCCCCTCCCTCCCTCCCTCCCCCTGTTGTATTAGCTCGTCTACTACCTTCATATTAGAATTGAGTACATTGCATTCTTTCTTCTCCATTCTTGTGATGCTTTACTAAGAATGTGTCCCCCTCCATCCAGGTTAATACAAAAGATGTAAGGTCTCCATCTTTTTTAATGGCTGAGTAGTATTCCATGGTGTACATATACCACAGCTTGCCAATCCATTCCTGGCATTTAGGTTGTTTCCACGTTTTGGTAATTGTTACCTGAGCTGCAGTAAACAGTCTAGTGCAAATGTCTTTATGATATTTTTTTTTCCTTTCTAGGTAGATGCCTCGTAATGGGATTGCAGGATCAAATGAGAGATATAATTTAAGTTCTTTGAATATTCTCCAAACTTCCTTTCAAAAAGGTTGTATTAGTTTGTAGCCCCACCAGCAGTGTAAAAGTGTTCCCTTGTCTCCCCATCTATACCAGCATCTGCAGCTTTGAAACTTTGTGTTGTGGTCCTTTCTCACTGGGGTAAGGTGATATCTCAGGGTGGTTTTGATTTGCATTTCTCTGATGATGAGGGATAATGAGCTTTTTTTCATGTTTGCCAGCTGTTCATCTGTTTTCTTCAGAAAAGGTTCTAGTCATATCTCTTGCCCAGGGATATATGGTATTGTTGGTACTCTTTTTGTTGATTAATTTGAGTTCTCTATTGAGATCCTAGTTATTAAGCTTTTGTCTGATTCTTAATATGCAGATATATTTTCCCATTCTGAAGTTTGTCTATTTGCTTTGGTTGTTATCTTCTTAGCTGTACAGAAGCTATTCAGTTTAATTAAGTCCCATTTGTTTTTTGTTGTTATTGTTGCAATTGCCATGGAAGTCTTCTTTGTTTTCTCCACATCTTCTTCAAGGATTTTTATTGTTTTGTGCTTTAGAAGTAAATCTTTTATCCATCTTAAATCTATTTTTGTAAGTGGTGAAAGGTGGTGGGCCCAGTTTCAGTCTTTTACATGCAAATTTTTAATGAAATCTGTGTAGGACTTAAGTCAGAAATTTCAATAATAAGCTTAAGGATTTATTGACAAATACAAAGCACAACCTTACAACACAGTACAAAATAATTCATATCAAAATTTAAGAGAAAGAAGAAAACAGAAAAGAGATACAATTTACAAATTTTCAAGTTTAATTTCAAGTGACACACTACCACAAAAGCAATGATAAAATCTGACTATAAAATCTAATATTTCTCATTTATAAAACACCAATACCAATATTATGTGTACTTCAATTTCTACTAAGTCTCTGACTGTATGCTTTGCCCATAATCTTTAAAAGTATACATAATGCTTCTGTGTCTTTATCCAATCAGTGACTGAGTTATAGAAAATAGTGCAATTAGAGTGACTTCTTACCTAATGAATCACTTTAATAAAGTAATAATAGGTGTTTTCTGAATCAAAATATGACCATATAGGTCTGGAACTCTATTTTTGTGCCAATACCATGTTGTTTTGATCACCACTATAGACTTATAGTATAACCTATAGTCAGGTAATGTGAGGCCTTCAGTTTTTTTTTTTTTCCTAAGAATTGCATTTGCTATTCAGGGTTTTTTTGTTTTGTTTTTCTGTTTCCATATGAAGAGAAGTACTATTTCTTCAAGTTCTTCAAAGTATGACATTGGTGCTTTGATGAGGATTGCATTAAACCTGTAGATTGCTTTAAGTAGTATGGACATTTTAATGATGTTGATTCTTCCCAGCCATGAGTATGACATGTTTTTCCATTTGTTAACATCTTTCACTATTTCTTTGCTCAGGGTTTCATAGTTCTCTTTATAGAGACCTTTCACATATTTTGTTCAATGAATTCCCAGGTATTTCATCTTTTTTGGAGCTACTGTAAAAGACATAGAGTCTTTGATTTTATTCTTAGCTTGACTGTTATTGGCATATGTAAAGGTTATGGATTTGTGGGTGTTGATTTTATATCCCCAAAAGTTACTATATTACTTGGTCACGTCTAAGAGCTTTGTAGTTGAGTCCTTGGAATTTTCCAGGTATAAGATCATATCATCCACAAAGAGCAAGAGTTTGGCCCCCTCTGACCCAATTTGAACATCTTGATTTCATTCCCTTGCCTGATTGAAATGGATACAACTTCCAACACAATGATGAATAGCAGTGGTGACAATGGGCATGCTATTCCAAGTCCGGTTTTGAATGGAAATACTTTCATTTTTACTCCATTCAATATGATATTGGCTGTGAGTTTGTTGTAGATGTCCTCTATCAGTTTAGGAAATCTCCCACCTAAGCCTATTTTCTTAGGTGTTCTTATCAAAACAGTATGCTGGATATCCTCAAAAGCTTTTCTGCATCAATTGAGAGAATGATATTATCTTTGTTTCTGATTTTATTTATGGAACAGGTTACATCTATGGATTTATGTATGTTGAACCAACCTTGCATCCCTGGAATAAAACCAACTTGAGCATGATATATAACATTTTTAATGTGTCACTCACTGTATTCTACTTGCTAATATCTTAGTGAGTATTTTTGCATTGATATTCATTAATGATAAAGGCCTATAATTTTCTTTTTTCATTGAGTTCTTTCCTGGTTTTGGAATCAGGGTGATATTTGCTTCATAGAACATGTCAGGGAAGAGTCCTTCCTATCCTATGTTTTAGAATAGCTTATGTAATATAGGAATTAGTTCCTTTTTGAAGGTTTGATAGAATTCTGGTGTGAAACTGTCTGGTTGGCTGGGTGCAGTGGCTCATGCCTGTAATCCTAGCACTCTGGGAAGCCAAGGCAGGTGGATTGCCTGAGCTCAGGAGTTTGACATCAGCCTGAGCCACAGCAAGGTCCAGTCTCTTAAAAAGAAAAATTGCCGGACGTTGTGCTGGGTTCCTGTGGTCCCAGCTACTCGGGAGGCTGAGGAAAAAGAATCACTTTGAGCTCAAAGGTTTGAGGTTGTTGTGAGCTATAACACTATGGTACTCTACCCAGGGTGGCAAAATGAGACTCTTTCCAAAAAGGAAAGAGAGAGAGAGAAGAAAGGAAGGAAGGAAGGAAGGAAGGAAGGAAGGAAGGAAGGAAGGAAGGAAGGAAGGAAGGAAGGAAGGAAGGAAAGAAGGAAGGAAAGAAGGAAGGAAGGAAGCAAGGAAAGAAACAGAGAACGAAATCATCTTTCTTAGACTTTTCTTTTTGGAAGATTTTGTATTGTTGATGTTACCTCAGTGCTTGATATAGGTCTATACAAGATTTCTGATTGTTTATGCTTGAGGGTAAGAAGTTGTCATGATTCCAGGTATGAATCCATTTCTTCTACATTATCATATTTTGGGGCATAAAGTTTTTGTAGTAATCATTGAAAATCTTTTGTATTTCTGGATATCTGTTGTTATTTTCTTTTTATCATTTCTGATCGATGTTAATAAAGATCTTACTTTTCTGTTTCTGGTTACAAAATAATAAAGATCTGACTTTCTTTTTTCTGTTTCTAGCCAAAGGTTTGTCAATTTTATTAATCTTTTCAAAGAATCAACTTTGTATTTTACTAATTTTCCAAATAATTCTTCTGT
>CAUYON010176020.1:0-22659 GCA_963573935.1 Arctocebus calabarensis
GCGCCTGTAGTCCCGGCTACGTGGGAGGCAGAGGCAGGAGACTCGCTTGAGCCCAGGAATTGGAGGTTGCTGTGAGCTGTGATGTAACAGCACTCTATCCAGGGTGACAGCTTGAGGCTCTGTCTCAAAAAAAAAAAAAAAGCAGAATTTAGGCAAAGGTCTATGTTATGAACCAGCCCGCTGTGTAGACCAAATGTGGGATTTGGAGATCAGTAACCCTGGCTCTGACATTTACTAACTGTGTGACTCTGGGATCCTCTGTTCCCTCATCTGTAACATGGAGACAAGGACACCTCCCACACAGGGCTGTGTGAGCGTTACAGGTAACGCCGCTAAAGCCTAGGACATATGATTTACTAAAATAATAGAAACATTTTCTATCTTGCAAGTCGGTGTATAGTGTTACAGCTCTTTTAGAATTTGTCTGGCAGGTTTTCTGGTCCTCACTGGAAGTTCCCCTCTCCCCCCGCCTCCCCACCAAAAGAAAGTTAGTACAGTGTCACAGAAAGAGCATAAGAGAGAGAGACCTAAGCTACATTACATTGTCCTGCACCCCCCTCTCCGTGGCCAGTGGCAGGTCAGATTCTCCGAGAATCCTGAGAGTGGGCTAAAGCTGTCTTCCTTGAATAGATTAGGGAAAATATTTTTCAGGTATCCAGCATGGACCCTGGCACATAATAAATTCATAATAAGTGGCCTCCCTCACTGTCACTACTGTTACTATGGCCAAATCTCACATTCAGATGTGGTCCATCACCCAGTCTTTGGTATCACTTTCACCACTGCCCAGTAGAAAGTGTCTGGAACATTATCGAATCTGTCTGTAAATGATTAACAAACAAGTGAGTGAATGGACAGTTGTCGAGTGCGCCATGAGTGGAAGAGCGTACCAGCCTAGCCACGTCCCCAGCAGTGCCAGGCTGTCAGTGATGGCACGCCCTTCCCCTGGCCATTCTGACCACAGGCCCTGTTTGTGGCACTGCCACAGTCTCAGGTCTGGTCTCCAGGGCCCTGAGTTCCAGCAAACCTGCTGCCTCTCCTCATTCCTCACAGGTGTCTTTTCTTATGGACAGAAAGGGGACTAGGGGACCCTATGAAACACATTCTACTGAAAGACCATATGGTAGTTGCCTATTGCTGATGTCACAAATTACCACAAATTTAGTGACTTAAAGTCATGCAAATAAGGCCAGGGGTAAGGTGGCTCGCGCTTGTAATCCCAGCACTTTGCAAGATGGGGGCAGAAGCGCGTGAAGCCAGGAGCTCCAGACCAGCCTGGACAACATAGTGAGAACCTGTCACTACAAAATATGTTTTAATTTTTTTAAGAAATTAGCTGAGCATGGTGACACACACCTGCAATCACAGCTACCTGAGAGGCTGAGGCAGGAGGATCAAGGCAGGAGTTCAAGGTTGCAATGAGCTATGATTGCACCCCTGCACTCCAACCTAGGTGACAAAACAAGACTCTGACCTCAACCCCCCCCCCACAAACATACATCATGGCTCTGGATGTCAAAAGTTTGCCATGAATCTCATTGGGCCAACATTGAGGTGCTGCAAGGGTGTGCTTCTTTCTGGAGATGAGGGGAGAATCTGTCCTCTTACCTCTCCCTCATTCCTTGGCCAGTGGCACCTTCCATCTCGAAAGCCAGCAATAGCTGCTCAGGTATCTCTCATACTACACCACTCTGACAATCATTCTGCTGCCTCTTTCTTCACATGTAAGACCCTAGTGACTGGCTCAGTGCCTATGGCGCCAGCCATGTACACCTGAGTTGGTGGGTTCGAATCCAGCCCAGGCCCGCCAAACAACAATGATGGCTGCAACCAAAAAAAAGACTCTAGTGATTATACTGAACCCACTAAGATAACCCAGGCTAATCCTCCTTTATTAAGGTTGACTTGATTAGTATCCTTGATTCCATTCGCAACCTTAATTCTCCTTTGTCATGTAACCTAACATAGTCACAGGTTCCAAGGATTAGGATATGGATAGGTTCTAATCAGGGTACATGATTCTGCCTCCCATAGACCACTTGGAAAGAATTTGCCTTTCAATTCTACAGATGGTACTTGGAGATTTCCATGAAGAACGGTAACTCCATCCATGGTGGTGCTTGAGATTTTCTTAGCAGTAAGTTTTTGGTTCTTTGATGTGAATCATAAAATTTATCCTGTTAGCCTATAGGTTCTGGGAATTTTCAAAGGAAAGTTCTGTTAACTAATTTATTTATTAAGTAGATATTTATTGAACAGCTATTATGAGCCTAGCTCTGTGGTAGGCCATAGAGACACAACATGAACCACACAGCTGATGTCCTTGTTTTCATGAATCCTACATTTTAGTGGAGAAAAAAACTCCAACAAAACCAATATTCGTAGGCCAAAATGATTTAAGGGAGTGGTAAGTAGTACAAGGAAAGCAAACAGACAGGATTATGAGTGACTAGTGGGGTGGTCAGAGACATACTTTTTTAGGAGATGATATTTCAATGAAAATCTAAATAATGGGGCCACCACGTGAAGTTTCAGGCCAGGGCAGGGGGCGCTCCATGCAGAGTGAGTTGCAAGTGCAAAGGCCCTGGGGCAGAAGCCAGCTTGGTTTGTTAAAAAAAAAAAAAACAAGAAGGCCAGTGTGGCTGAGGATGGCAAATAAGAGGAGATGGTAGGTAATGACGCTGGAGGTCCTTAGAGGGTTGATCTGGTAGGACTTCAAGGTTATGGCAAAGAATGTGTGTTTATTCATCATGAAAAGCTATAGGAAGGTGTTTGTTTTGTTTCAGTTTGATTGGAAGCTTTAGCCAGAACAGCGTGCTCAGACTTGGGATTTGAATGATACTTGGGTGGCAGTGGAGGGCTGGGGGGAGGGGAGGAGAAAGGTGCTGACAGTGGTAGCCTGGGATCCAGGGAAGAGATGACTGGAAGGTGGCAGTGAAGCTGGAGAGAAAACGCTTCTGAGCATGTTGTAGCTGACCAGATCACTGCTCTGGGAGCAGCCGAGAGGATGGCAGCGGAGTTGGTACTGAGATGTGAAGTCTGAGATGAACAGCTCCTGGTTACTGTTGCTTTGCTCTTGGGCAGGGAGGGATGTGGAACCAAGAGGCCTTTTTGGAACAAGTATGAGACACGTTTAGATACCCAAGGAGGCTGTCCACCAGGAAAGTGCCAGGAGTCAGAAGCTTCAGGGAATGATCCTGGCTGGACATACCACTAACACTTACTACATACTGGACATACCACTTCCTTAGGCAGGCTCTGCTGATGGACAGCAGTCGCCATTTCAGCTGTGATCTCTACTTCATTGTCTGCTGAGGCAAGGAGATGGGAAAACTTCCATTACTTCTCTGCCAGGCCTCTGCCCCCCTTCCCCACTCATGGGTCACCCGCACGGCCACACATCGTAGATCCTGAACGCAAAGCTGGTTTGCAGTCCCCACAGGATCTAGTCCCTTCCAGGTCCTGGATGAGGGTGAGGTTAGTGAGCTGTTTGCTTTAGGCACACATTGAAGGTGGTACCCCAAACCTCAATAATCAAGATAAATAGGCTGGGTGGGTGGCTCACACCTGTAATCCTAACACTGTAGGAGGCCGAGGGAGGTGGATTGCCTGAACTCACAGGTTCGAGACCAGCCTAAGCCAGAGCGAGAGCCTGTCTCTAAAAAAGAGCCAGACATTGTGGCAGGCGCCCGTAGTCCCAGCTAGTCAGGAGGCTGAGGCAAGAGAATCACTCGAGCCCAGGAGTTTGAGGTTGCTGCAAGCTATGATGCCGTGACATTCTACTGAGGGCAGCAAAGTGAGACTCTGTCTCAAAAAGAAAAAAAAGAAGGTAAATAACATTTTAGCAGTAAATGTTTTTAAAAAATCAAAATTAGTGTGCAAAAATCCTTGATGAACAGAATACCAATTTTTTTTTTTAAAAAGATAAGGTCATCGACAATACCAAGCACTACTGGACAAAAGGAAAAATGAAGAACTCTGATCTTGGCTTTGGGTAGAACGTGACACACCTCACTCTCCTCAGACTGGTCCTGACCTTAACACCCTCCCACCCCTTCCTGGGTTCCTGAGCCCCCTGCACTTTGAAATCAATAGCTGAGCTTTTAAGAAAATGCAAATTCCTGGGCACTACCGTGGGACAGCACAGAGTGTCAGGAGTGGGGCCCGAGCAGCCACATTTCTTATGTTATCGCGCAGTTGGGGCTGAGGAGTGCTGAGTTACTCTCTGCTTTAATTGGTTTAACTGTCGTGACTGCCTGAGTCCCAGGGCCTCCGGAACGACAGCCACCTGTCCTCTGGGGCTGCTTCAGCAGAGAGAGGAGGAAGTGAGTAATTTCACTTTCATGTTTTCTGTACAGAAACTGTAGAAATGTCAGATGCCAGGAATGTCTCTGCCCACCCAGGGTTTACAGGTTGCTATAGTGCCCCTAACAGTCACAGACCACCTGGTGGCTCACTCCTGGCTCCCCATTGACCAGCTTGGACAGTCAACTTCTGCCTCTCCATGACAGGTCACTAGGCACTGCTGGGATTCAGCGTCACCTGCCACAGAGACAGCCTGCTCCTTTGAAATGGATCTGTGAGAAGCAAATTCAGCACAAATGTCATTCATGGTGCCTGGACCATGCTAAGGCTCCTACAAAGGGTGGCCATTGTTACCCCTGCTATTAATGTCATTGAATTAACGCAGACATTTCTAACGCGGTGTTGAGGATGACGGTGTGATGCCTGCCTTTAGCTGAGTCAGCAGATTCTGCAGATGCCTTTGTTAAACATCTTTGGTTAGATTTTACTGTGCTGTCTCCTGGGAAGCCCTGTCCACGTAGCCTGTCAGTGAGTATTTATGACTCACCTACTTCCATGCAGGGGCTGTTCTAAGCACTAGGAGGGGGCCAAGGGTGAGAAAAACCCAAGCTGCCCCCCAACCCCAACGCTCAAGGACGGAGAACAGGCCAAAGAGCAGGTGAGTACCCCAGATGGCCTTGAGCAGAGGACAGTGCTTTGGAGACGAACAGGGTAGAGGGACAGAGAGCTGGAGGTGCTGTTTGAGCCAGAGTGAGGGGTAACGCCGGAACACAGCTGCAGATGAGGCGAGAGGCTGCCTGGCATGGTATCAAGAAGGATATTCCGGGCAGGGGACCACAGTGCAAAGGCCCTATGGTAGATGCCCTCTGGGCTGTTCCAGGAACCACAGGGGTCCAGTGGCTGAGCGGGGAGAGCCTGACCACAGGGGAAGGTCTTGGGGACCAACGTTTTATTCCAAATTTGATGGGGAGCCTGGGAAGGTTTTGAAGGGGGTGGAGGGAACATGGCATGATCCCTTTCCACACATCTACTAGAGATAAAAAGGCCTAGTGAAGTGTAATAAATTGAGGCGGAGAAAGGGGCTGCTGTAGAGGCCCTTGCTGAGGGGACTTGGGGCTCTCTCCTGCCCTGGGAATCTTTCACCCAAGGCGAGTCCTTTCTGAGGACACTTCTCTGCAGCCTGCCAGAGCTTTGCATGGAGGCAGACACACTCTGTGAAACAGCAGGTCCCTGGGCCACCACAGAGCATGCTTTGAGCTCTCAGGGCCTTGCTGGTGCTGCCACTAACAGGCTCCTTGTTCCAGCAGTTCTTTTCACAGGGATCACATGAACTGCCTGGAGGGTTTAGATACTACACTTTCTCCATGAAAAAAAAAAAAAAAAGACAAGGTGGCTAGTGGAATTGAAGCAGAATTTATGAGCTAGTAGATTTTACTTATTTTTTTATGTACAGCTGGGTCTTGCTATGTTGCCCAGGCTGGTCTTCAACTCCTGGGCTCAGTGACCCTTTCTACCTCGATTTCCAGAGTGGATTCTTGAAATGACCAGAGTTCAAAGTATTCTCTACCTCTGGGTGCCGTAGCCTCAAATGTTACAATTCATGTAATTTAAATCAAGGCAGATCTGTACCTAAGTGGAGTCTAACACTAAATTTGAAGAAAAGATTTGAGGAGAAACTACAGACTGAAATGGAAGATGGGCAGAGGTTTCCCATGAGGAACAGTTTTTATGGCCCTTTGATCAGACCTAGTGGTGAACTCCTAACTCAGCAAAAGCACAGACAATGCTGAATTTCCAGTGATGTAAAGAACTAGAAGCCTTCTGCTCTAGAAGGGTCTTCCCCTGAGAGTCTTGAGTGTACCCGTGTAGGGACCAAGGCCTTAACATTTTAGTCCATGCCCTGTCCAAAAGAACTCTTAACTTTGAGCTTTGTGCATGGTAAGGATTTAATGAATGAATGGAAACAGAATTTGATTTTTATTTATTTGTTCTTACCACCCATAAGAGAACTTAGCCTTCTGGGTCCTACTAGAGAAGAAACTATTTGCTCTTCAGATATTGTATCATCTCCGCATTTCTGTAGTAGTGGTGTATTTTCCTCCTTTTCTTCCAGCATTTTCTGTGTGGTCCCATATCATCTTCTTATTGAGGAAATCAACCAGAGGTTGCTTTTTATAACCTTTCTCATTCTGGTTGATTTAACCATTATAGGACCATTTTTATTTCTTCCTAAAGTATTCATATTTAATTACATGTTTTTCTTCTGCTTTTGGTTCAAGTGTGCTAATTATGTGGTATTTTGGCTGCCTTAGGTTTATTATTAGACTTCATTGTCCCTCCATTTGCTAAATTTCAGAGAATTTGTATTTTTAGGACTCTTTCCATTCATGGTGTCATTACTTAAGGAAAACCAAAGAATTATACAAAAGTAGGCTTGACTCATTATTTCCAATTCCAGATATAGAATTCTACATACTGACTTGAAGCTGGTTAATTCTGCTGTCAGCTAGCTTATGAGCATTACCTTAGTAAATATAACTTGGTTCATTCATTCATCATTCATTTATGCATTTCTTACAATGAATGGTTGAAATAACAGAGGAATTGAGATACTGAAATATTGTTTCACCAGCTGTCTATGGTAACTTCATTTTGGCTCTGGCTTTAGAATCTTGCTTTGAAGATTAATGTAAAGGTATCCACATGGATAAACAAGGGCTGGGTTTACAACTTGTGACTTCGTTGTCACAAGTGTGCTTATGATAGAAGCAGGTAATTGGTCCACACCTGCTGCAGTGCCCTTCTTTTTGGCATCGAGGAGTCCCGTCTGTCTACTTCTCCCCTCTTCTTGCTCATTTCATAGCTTTAGAAGCTGTCTCGTAGAATGGTTAAGGGTCCAGCTACTATTGCTACTATTCTCACTTGACTCATTTGTTCATTTAGTCAACTGGCAGATACCTGTGGAAGGGCTACTGTTTCAGGTGCTGAGAATAAACCTATGTACACAACAACTAATGTCCCTGCTCCCATGGAGGTTACATTACAGTGGCAGCAACTGTACTCCAGATTAAAAAAATATATATATATATATATATAATATGTTAAGCTGTATGATAGATTGGAGTATTATTTATCAAATGTTCACACCCTACTCCTATTGGAACTGTGCATCACACTTTGCCATATGACAGTGAAGTTTATCCACCAGGAGCTAGAGTCTATTTCCCTGCCCCTTGTGATTGGACTTGGCTGTAAGACTCTGTTTGGCTTCTGGTATATTTGTAAGCATGATGTGAGCAGAGGCTTGAATATACTTGTAGGGTTTGGCTGGCTTCTTGTACTACTGCTGCCATGAAAACATGCCCTGGGTAGTATTTGGTGCCAGAATAATGAGACACCTGTGGAGCCAGCTTGGACAAAACACAGAGCCTGGAGACAAGACCAGCAGACCTGAAAAGAAAAGAAGAACCATTCAGCTAAACCCAACCTGGATCAGCCAATCCAGTGGGCCTACAGATTCATGAGCATGAGAACAGAGGATTGCTACTAGATGCGACCAACTTTGAGGGGTGATTTGTTACAAAGCATTATCATGGGAAAGGTTAACTAATAGGAGTGGTGGTAAGGCCTAAAAGAAAAATAAAACAGTAAGGGACAGAAAGAATTCATTGCAAAGAAAATGGAATAACATTTTCTGATTAACAACAGTATAGGCTTTCTGGATATGGACACTTGAGCAGAACCTTATGGCATTCACCAGACGCTGCATATCTCATTTATTCTCCATATTTTTAATGTAGCAAGTGTTGCTAATTTTTTTTTGTGTGTGTGACAGGGTCTCACTCTTCTGCCCAGGCTGAAGTGTAGTGGCATTATCATAGCTCACTGTAACCTCAAACTCCTAGGTTCAAGTTAGCCTCCTGCCCTAGGCTCATAAATAACTGGAACTACAGATGTATGCTACCAGGCCCAGGTAATTTTTCTATTTTTATTAGAGACAGGATCTCACTCTTGCTCAGGCTTATCTCAAACTCCTGACCTCAAGTGATCTTCCTGCTTTGACTTCCCAAAGTGCTAGGATTACAGGTGTAATCCGCTGCATCTAGCTAATATTGTCATTTTTAAAATAACGAAAGCGAGTATCACAAAGAGATTTTGTGATTTTCTCAAAGTCTCACACATAGTAAATGGAAAGGTTGGGTTTCCATTCTCTTTTCACCCTAACCAGGTGTGCTGCAATGCACTCTTGGCACTAAGAGTTAGGATGATATCCACAAGTGAAAGGGCACCATCCCCAACAAGACTGCCCTTACTTCACATGCCAGCTGCACCTGAAGTGTCCCCAGACCACTCACACTTCTGACCAACTATCTATAAATTCAGGGCTTCTCATAACCCTCTCAGATTCAGTGATTCACTAGAAAAACTTATGGAATTTTAGGAAGTACTATACTTAAGAATTATAGTTATTTAAATAAATGATACAAAGAAGATGAACAAGAAAAAGGGAAAACTTACAGAGTAAGTCCTAAGAAATACATGGCTTCTGTGCCCTCTCAGGGAATCAAGCCACATTGCTGTCCTAGCATGTTGACATATTCACCAGCAAGGAAGTTCGCCTGAGCCTCAGTGTCCAGAGTTTTGTTGGGTTTCATTGGGTAGGCATGATTTGTTGAAACAATAGCTCCATGAATGAACTCAATCTCCAACACCTTCCACTTTCTGGAGGTCAGGTGGCTGGAAATTCCAACCCTATAATCACATGATTGGTTTTTGTGTGTGACCAGCTATCTAGGGAACCCACCAGGAGTTGTCTCATTAGCATGGAAAACATGCCACTATTGTAAATTCCAAGACTTTTTTTTAAAGCTTTGTACCAGAAACATGTGAATGAAAAAATGCAATAACTAAAACTCCATGAGCAGACAATAGCGGGATTGATTCAGCAAAAGAAAGATTTTGTAAACTGGAAGAGAAATTTTGAAAAAATCCTTCAGAATGCATAACTGATAGATGATGAAATAGAAAATAAGAAAAGTTTGAAGCTGCAGAGAATAAAGTGAGAGCTTTCCTCAAATATCCAACAACAGTGGCAAAAGGAAGAAAAGAGAGAAACAAAATTTGATAATTTATGTTTCAGAATTTCTAGAAATTATGGAAAAATTTAAACAATGTCAGATAGTATATTTTAAAAATACACATAGCTTCTGGATAAGTGAATATGTGAAGGTTTCTGGAGAATGGCACACCTAGAGAGGGTACAGAAGCTCTACACTCCTCCTCCCACACCATCCTACACCTCTCTTTCACCTGGCTGTTCATCTGTACCCTCTGAAATATTCTTTATAATAAATCAGTGATCATTCCTTTTTTTTTTTTGTAGAGACAGAGTCTCACTTTATCACCCTCTGTAGATTGCCGTGGCATCACACAGCTCACAGCAATCTGCACCTCTTGGGCTTTGGCGATTCTCTTGCCTCAGCCTCCTGAGTAGCTGGGACTACAGGCGCCCACCACAACGCCCGGCTATTTTTTGTTTGTTTGTTTGTTTTATTTTGCAGTTCAGCCAAGGCTGGGCTTGAACCCACCACCTTTGGTATATGGGGCCAGCGCTCTAATCTCTAAGCCACAGGTGCTGCCTGATCATTCCTTTTTCCAAAATCTTCTTATTAATCAGAGAAGAACCTAAGATGGCACTACCAGCTCTGCTTGATAAGACCTTTTCTATAAGAATCATCCTGGCTGATAAAATAGATGGCCCATTCTTTCTGGAAATAGATTTTATTTATGATCCAGCCCACACAGAAGAGTTTGAGTACGAAAATTTTCCAGAGTTTAGCCTAAGGCTTTTTAAATGGAAAAGATCACATGATAGATTTGTATTACTAGACCAAATATACTAGCATCCACAATGGTATTTCTTTAATGGCATCCAAAAATAAAATTAAAATATTTTAATTTAATAAAATGTTTTAATGTTTGTATTTGAAGATAGCATAAAGAAATAATGGACTACCAAAAGTAAATTTTGTAACTTATCTGGGGGATGTGGTGGGTGGGAAACCAGATTAAACACAAAGGATTTATGAGAAGACTAACAGCTGGTTTCTCAAGCTACAATGAGACATTGGAGTGATATCTTCTAAGGACTAAAACAGCTTACCTAGAAAGGACTAGGACAGGAAAAAGAATGGCAATGGCTACATAATGCAGCCATGGAAACCCCCCCAAACAGAATCTTTTTTTTTTTGGAAACTTGCTGAAGGTGCCATCAGTTATATTAGCGAGTTAAAGATCAGCGAATCTCAAGTTTTCATGTTGATTGTCTCAGTTACGGTATTTCCACCTGAATCAGAAATTGGAAGTCTGAAAGGACTAAATTGGAGGAAGAGGTGATGAATTTAGGAATTTTGCTGTTGTTATTACTATCATTGTTTCTCATTATAAATATGGAACAAGAACTGAACATTGTACATACATGCTCATTTTACATACATACATTGTACATACATGCTCATTTTAATAATCTCTGTGATTTTCTATAGGTTGAAATATTTCATAATTTTTTTGAGATGGCATCTTACTTTGTTGCCCAAGATGGTCTCAAACTCCTGGTCTCAAGCAGTCTTCCCACTTCAGCCTCCTGAGTAACTGGGATTATCACAATGTTTTTAAAAAATAACACATGTTCATAGAAGAAAATTAAGAAGTTATCCAAATATACCCAAAGAAAGCTTTACCCACTCCTGAGTTAACAGGTTAACTGTGAAACTTGTGGTTCAAGATTTTGAATGCCTTGGTGTTTTGATATCAGTAGAATACTCTAGCAAGCATTTAGATGTATAGGAAAAGTGTAGATGCTGATTAATTTTTGATGGTTGGATGAGCGTTTGTTAATCTTTGGTTGAGACTTTTGCGCTTCAAGCAGAAAGAGGGAAAAGCATGAAACCACGTTCTCAGCACTTTCCTCCCATGCTCCTTGCCTACTGCAGTGAACTGCGATTGACAAGGGGAACGTTAGTCATGAATGCATTAACCTCGTTTCCTTGGGAACCACCAGTGGAGGGGAGAATGCCGGTCACATTGAGCAGCCTGCTATGTGTAAGGCAATTAGTTCCGGGATTTGTCAGATGACAGTTCTATTTTTGAGCACTTTCTTATCAATTAGGAGAAAAATATCTGACATGCAGAGATTTCTCAGCAGTTTGGGTTGCAACTTAGTTTATAAGCAACAGGAAGGCAAGTTCAAACTGCCTCGTACAAAGATCATTATAATTTGTTCTTCTCAGTGGAGGGTCTTGACAGATCAACTCAGGGCTGGGGTATAAGCAAGGAGTAAAGAGTCTGGTGGTTAGCTTGTGCTCTTCAGAATGAAAACAGATTGTGGCAGACATCTGCTTAATTCTCAAAGGCGGCACACGCAGTCCTTTTGAATTTAGCTCTGAAAATAAATAGCAGTACAGATTACTGAAGTAGTTCTTTTATGTTAATTATATGGGTTTGGGAAAATTTTGAGCAAGAATAATAAAAATATTCATAGCGACTGCAGCTATTTACTATATACCAGACAGTGTCCAAAACCTATATGCCTATTATATTATCCGTTCTGCCCAACAAGTTGTGGGTGCAGAGTCTGGCAATAGCAGACTGGCTTCCAGTATAAGCATGACAAAAGGAGGTGAAAAAGCTGTGGAGAGCTTATGAACTAGAAGTTCTATGGGTGGGGATAAAATTCATTATATGAGGCCTGACAATTAAGTTTGCAAACTTGCCACCATGCACAGAACTGACAAAAACATTACAAGAATTCATCGAATTGTGCCTCAGAATCATTGCCTGAATATGAGAAGCATAGCAGACTATAGATAGAGAAACAGGAAAGTCCTAACTGAAAATTTTGGCATAAGAAAGTTGTGGCTCTTGCATCACAACAATACACCAGCTCACACAGCACTGTCTGTGAGAGAGTTTTTAGGCAGTAAACAAATAACTGTATTGGAAGACCCTCCCTACTCACCAAATATGGCCTCTAATGACTTTTTTCTTTACCCTAAGATAAAGGAAATAGTGAAAGAAAGACATTTTAATAATATTTAGGACATCCAGGGTAATAAGACAACAGCTCTGAAGGGTATTGGCATTGGTACATAGCTTCCCAAAGGGAGTATTGTATCTCTGCAGTAATACTCAGCAGTGAGGTATGCAGCATTTTGTCTAGAATGAGTTCTGACTTAATTGTCAGACTTCATACTCGAACTTAAAATATATTTTTGCCCATTTTAAGTAAAACAAACAAATAACAACAACAACAAAAAAACCCTGAGGCTTAAAGATCTCAAAGCTACAGAATTAGTTAAGGGCAGAGCAGAATTTGAGGCTAGCTCTGTCTGTCTACAAGCCACAAACTTCACCATCTTTATTCAGAGAGCATGGGCCACCTGGGCAGCTCCACTGGGGGGGGGGGTTGGCTTCCCCCCAAAGCTACTGACCTAGATCCTATATTGTAATCTGACCCCAGGTGGTCCTGAGGGAGGTTTGAAAGACTGTGCTCTCCACTCATGCAAGACAACTGAGATGAGAAATAGGCACCATAAGGTGTCACTGAAGTGATATACACAGTGCCAGGTGAGTGGTGGACAGAGAGGGCCTGGGAGTTTTTTTTTTTTTAAATGATTTTATTAAATCATAATTGTGTATATTGGTGCAATCATAGGGCAGAATGTGCTTCATATACAATCAGAAATATTTTGATCATACTGATCAGAGATAGCCTTCATGGCATTTTCTTGATCACTATATAAAGACATTGATACTCTACATTTAATAAGTTTCACCAGTACCCTGCTAAGATGCACCGTAGGTGTGATCCCACCAATTGCCCTGCCTCTACCCATCCTCCCTCCTCCCCTCCCCTCCCTTTCCCTTTTCCCTGTATTCTTGTGCTGTAATTGGGTTTTAGCCTTCATATGAAAGCTATAAATTATGTATTTTTTTTTTGAGACAGAGCCTCAAGCTGTTCCCTTGGGTAGAGTACTGTGGCATCACAGCTTACAGCAACCTCCTACTCCTGGGCTCAAGTGATTCTCCTGCCTCAGCCTCCCACGTAGCTGGGACTACAGTCGCCTGCCACAACGCCCGGCCATTTTTTGGTTGCAGCTGTCATCATTGTTTGGTGGGCCCAGGCTGGATTCGAACCCGCCAGCTCAGGTGTAGGTGGCTGGCACCTTAGCCTGTTGAGCCACAAGTGCCAAGCCTGGACTGCTGTATTGAATGGTCTTAGCTTTATTCTCCACATTCTTATTTCTACCCCTATTTCTAACTATGCTATCCTGGTTCAAAGAGGGCATTTGGGATGAGCAATGGCAAATTATAACACATTACCAGTTACAAAAACATAGAAAAATCTGGAGACTGCTTTTGAAGGACCTTTAGTCAGAATAAGGGTATTTGTCTTTCAGTATCTCAAGGATGGTCATGTACTAAAGACAACAAGGTTAGTTTTCTTTCTGGAGTCTGAAGACAGAGGTCAAAATCCTGTATGTACTTTGTATGTACTCTGGCTCAAAGTGAGATTCCCAAAAGTAAAAGTCATTTATAAACTGAATGTGCTTACACCTTTGCCTTATCAGGTGGTCCAGTCTTGGCTGGGGAGCTGGTTAAAACAAAGCCTACAAAGGACCAACTTTCACAATTTTATAATTCTCTAAAATCCATTCTCTTTTTTTCTTCCTATAATGCATTCTTTTTTCCTCTGGTACTGGTTTAAAACTAAGATTTCTACCTATCTTTGCCTTACAGATCTTAAATGTGTTAGAAACAAACTGATTTAAGTTTGAATCTTAATTGCTTTAGAAAACTATGCTTCCTCTTCCAGGCAAAATTCAAAATTAGAAATATCAATTCTCCCTAGATAAATTAACCTATAAAGTTAATCCAATTCCAATAAAAAAATTCTTGTTAGTTGGCAAAATGATTTCAGAATTAACCTTTTAAAAATGCAGAATAGGCTCAGCAGCTATCGGCCACATACAGTGGGGCTGGCAGGTCCGAACCCAGCCTGGGCCTGCCAGACAACAATGACAACTACAACAACAACAACAAATAGGCAAGCATTGTGGTGGGCACCTGTAGTCCCAGCTACTTGGGAGGCTGAGGCAAGAGAATCGCTTATGCCCAAGAGTATGAGGTTGCTGTGAGCTATGACGTCACGCAGTCTACAGAGTAGAGTAGGGGTCCTCAAACTACGGCCCGCGGGCCACATGCGTTGGTGTGAATTGTATTTGTTCCCATTTTGTTTTTAACTTCAAAATAAGATACGTGCAGTGTGCATAGGAATTTGTTCATAGTTTTTTCTTTTTAAACTATACTCCAGCCCTCCAATGGTCTGAGGGACAGTGAATTGGACCCCTGTTTAAAAAGTTTGAGGACGCCTGCCACAGAGGGTGACACAGTGAGACTCTGTCTCAAAATCAATAAACCAATAAAAATGCAGAATAGCCTGGACTTTTTTTTTTTTGCTATTTTTGGCCAGAGCTGGGCTTGAACCCACCACCTCTGGCATATAGGGCCAGTGCCCTAGTCCTTTGAGCCACAAGCACCGCGCTAGCCCAGATATTTTTAAAAGAAGAATAAAGATAAATTAATTTGTCTTGCAAAAACCAAAACATATAATTTGCAAATAATTATTATTCACCAAACAATATTAGGACATCTGGTTAAATGGTTAATGGTTAAATAGGCAAAAAACAGGTTAGATTTCTCCTTACACCTTAAGCGATGTGGATTAAGATTTAATTGTAAAATACGAATCCACCAATACCAGCAAAATATAGATCAACATTTTATAAGCTTGAGATGAGAAGCTTGCTAAGTTAACATACTATCAAAGACAGACTCATGAAAAAATGAGAAACTAAAATGACATAAGTTAATTTCTAGCTAATAAAATAGTACAAAAAGTCAAAGGGAAAACATAAAATGTATGACAAATACCTAATATTTTCAAAATAAAAAGAATTTTAAGAAAAAAAAATTAGTATCTCCATAGAAAAGCTAGGAATGAAATGAAAATGACCAAAAAAAAAAATGAAAAGAACGTAAATTTATTTATCAGTAAATACATGCAATTCACTACATTTTACCTGTCAAGAACAAAAGGAAATTAGATCAAGTGATAAGTACATACACACAATGATTTCAAAGTGCTACTTATACTAACTGTCTTGATAGTTTACAGAGGCTGGGTGCAGTGGCTTATTCCTGTAATCCTAACACTCTGGGAGGGCGAGGTGGCTGCATTGCCTGAGCTCACAGACTCAAGACCATCCTGAACCAGAGCAAGAGTCTGTCTCTAAAAATAGCTGGGCGTTGTGGCAGGTGCCTGTAGTCCCAGTTAATTGGGAGGCTAAGGCAAGAGAATCGCTTGAGCCCGAGAGTTTGAGGTTGCTGTGAGCTATGATACCAAAAGTGATACTCTGTCTCAAAAAATGTTTTAAAGAAACTACAGCAACTCCAAAATGTAAACGAAAGTTTCATATATTAAGTAGAATATGGTTAACCAACATAACATAAGGGATGTTCCTCCATCCTTTAGCATCCTTAAATTTCTAGAAAAACAACTGGAAGGATACTTATCAAAATATTAAAATGATCTCTAGGTGTGACATTACTTTTTTCCCCCTTTATGTTTTTCCACATTTTATGTATTTCTTAATTTCTTTCAACTACTGACAACATTCCATGATTTTAGACTCTACAGCCATCTTACCGAGTAGCACTGTGTTTTCACCTGCATCTCCTTTGAAGCTGGCATCCCAGGGCAGCTCAGATTCAGCAGGGGGAGCTGAGGGCGGACTGCTCCCATCACTTCTCTCATCATCTGGCAAAGTCAGACTCAAATTTGCAGGCAGAATCCTGCCACTGGGAGATTCTGGAGCAGGCATGTCCTGTCCATCCTCTGGCTCTCCCTTGAGAATTACAACAGAAGAAAATGCCTTTTCTAAGTAACACGACCAACTTATCTATCATCTGGCTTACAATCCATAGAAAACATTCTGTACTTTTATACAGTGAATTTAGCTAAGAGCACATCAATGTCTCCTTTATCTAGCATGAAAAGATGAATTACTTCTCAGCAAGTAGCTTTCTCAGACCTATGTGTTTTTTATTCTAGAAACCCCCTTAAACTATTTGACAGAAGGGAAGCTTTCTTATACTTCCCTGCCCCTAGGCAGAGGATGTGAACCAGTCTGGTAGTCTGCTGTTCATTTAGGCCATAGCCATGAACTGTTTTACAGTGAGGCACGAAGGTTTCAGAGATGAACAAGGCTTCTGAACAATAGAGGGCTTCAGACTATATTTTGATTTTCTTAAAAAAAAAAAAATCAGTTATGGCTCCTTCTTTACAGATGGGTTGTCTGTCAATCACAATTTGCCTCCAACTTTCCTCCCTTTCCCATTTGCCGTTTTAAAGAAAATAAGGAGAGGGAAGGCCAACGACTCCATTAGCAGTACTCCATCAAGGCTCAGTAGCTGGGGGATATCCAGAAAACTCTTCTGATTAGCACCAGAGACAAACGTTGTGCTGTGAGTGAATGGAACTGCTGGTAAAATGACTTAACTGAGGAGTTACCTAGGTTGACTGTGAATACCCAGTTCAGAGTCTCACCACTGGTTCAAGTAAAAACGCCCACCAATGGACACTCCTCCTCCTTTCCCTGTGCTCTCAGGGCTTAGGCACCACTGGCCGCTGCTCCCAATGCGCCTCTGCATCCCTCTCCACCAGGGTTCTGGAGCCTGCCATTTCCTCCTCCTTCAGGAACTAAACACCCTTTCAGCCCTCCTCCTGACATCCTGTAACTGTTGTGTTGTAACAACACCCAAGCTCCTGCTCAGCCTAAGTACCTGCCAACATAATGACCTGCCAGCCTCCAACCCATCCCTTTACCCCTGTAGACACATCACCAACCTGTAACACCCAGCTCAGCTGCCCCTCTTAAGTCCACTCCCTCCATCTTCTGGCTTCTACCTGAAACATGGAGGGTCATTCCTCTATGCTCCCACAGAGGTCACTTCCAACACACCTCTTATGCCACATTGTGTCTGTGTGTGCCCTGTCTCTACACAGTCCACAGAGGGAAATCTCCAAGAGCCGCTGAGCAGAGTAGCTGTTCCTATTCATTGCTGTCTCCCCACGACCAAGCTCAGATCTGACACTTTAGATGGCAATCCTTTGATCAATGCTTGCTGAATGAAAACTAGTGGCACAGTGAAGTGGGTCCAGCTGCAAACCAAGGATTGCCTTCAACGTCTGCGTGAGGGACTGCTGGTGAGTCTCACTGTGGTTGTGAGAAGATGGAGGACTAGTTACTTAAGAAAGCATGTCATTTAAAAACCCAATGCAGCAGAGGTCTATGGGCCTAAAGAAAAGAGAATATTGTCTAAATATTGAAATTTTAAAGGCAAGACAACCAAATTTCTTAGATTTAAGTTACTATAGCTTCTGTTCTTGAAAAAATAAACTAGTCATTCTGGAGATATATATTGTACATATTCTAGCTTTCTGAAATTAGCATTCTAAGTAAGCAACTCAACCATATGTAAAATGAAGAATCCTAATTTTTAATATATAAAATATGTATGTAGCTATATTTCCAAAAAGAAAACTCATGAATATTAAAGTCTTTATGATAAAGTCAGTAAAATTCCTTAAAACTTAGAATGAGCCTCAGAGGACTTCTAATAAAGGAAAAAGTTCTAAAACTTCACTGAGAAAAATATCTATCGAGCTCCCTGTATTCTATTATTTAAAATGCCATCCCACAAAGGTACATCCTCTCACCGAGGCTACGGTTTCTAGAGCAAAGAGAAAGGATGATCCAGGTTCACTAAGAAAGCAAGTTACGCCATGATAAACAGAACTGCAATTATTAAAAACGATGAATAAGTGAAATTTAGAAATTTTTATGGAATGAAAATTTCTAAACATCAAAACAGCCTGAGTTTCTAATAAGACATACTGAATACTGAACTTCCCCCTTCCTGTGTTCATATAGTAAGGATGTTCTGAAACTCGTATTTAAAAAACATAATTCAAGCTTGGCGCTGGTAGCACAGTGGTTATGGTGCCAGCCACATACACTGAGGCTGGTGGGTTCAAATCCAGCCCAGGCCAGCTAAACAACAATGACAACTACAACAAAAAATTGCTGGGTATTGTGGCGGGCACCTGGTCCCAGCTGCTTGGGAGGCTGAGGCAGGAGAATCACTTAAGCCCAAGAGGTGGAGGTTGCTGTGAGCTGTGGTCCACTGCACTCTACTGAGAGTGACAAAGTGAGACACCGTCTCAAAACAATAAATAAAATAAATAATTCATAGAGAATTATAGTGGTTATTAAGGGAAAGGCCTCTTATGTACCTTTTGAAGACACACAAAGCTAGAAGAGGACATTTTAAGCAAAGCTGCTTAAATATAATACCAGTATTGTTTCATCGGTCAATTCTTTAGCCATGCCATTGTACAGAAGCTTATATGGCCATTGCCATTATGACTTAAAGTTGCATAAAATGATTGTCACTGAATTAACTGGCCAGATATGGTAGTTCATGCTTGTAATCTTAGCACTTTGGGAGGACAGGTGGGAGAATCACTTGAGGCCAAGAATTTAAGACCAGCCTCAGCAACAGTGAAACTCCATCTCTACAAAAAACTAGAAAAGTTAGCAGTGTGTGTTAGTGCATGCCTGCTACTCAGGAGGCTGAGACTGGAGGATTGCTTGAACGCAGGAGCGAGGTTGCAGTGAGCTGTGATAATATCACTGCACTCTAGCTCAGGCAACAGAATGAGACCCTGTCCCCAAACAACTAAACAAAACCTAAAACTCTCTACAAAACCCCGTAGTTTCTAATTCTACAATAAACTCCATCTACAAAAAACTCTTAAAAATATGTTCAGCCGCCAGAAAATATATTTGATATTTAAATTACTTTTCCAAAGATCTTTATTTAAAAACTTTATCATTTTTGATAAGAGTATTTTCAGACATTAATAGATTATACAAAAACTAAAAATAAATAAAAATATCAACCTAGAAAAATCTTTTTTCCCCACAGTTCACAGAGGGAAATCCCCAAGAGCCACTGAACTGCTTAACCCCTGTTAAGTCCCCCTTTGGGGAGAGTATGATTGCTGGAGCGAAGCAAACATTTGAAAGCAGATACTCCATTAACAAGCTGTATGACCTCATGTGAGTTATCTAACTTCTCTGTGCTGGAGTTTTCTAATTCATAGAATAGGGACAGTAACAGTTTCATACAGCAGTTGTAAGAAACTATTAGGCATTCAGCACATGGCTAGTTACTATTATGATTTCTCTTAACGGTTGCCTTCATGTCTTCTGAGGAAGGTCCTTATGACCATGTAAGTATCACAAACTGATGGATCAAATTCAACGCAGGGCAGAATTCCCTAGAGCTACTTGAAACCCAGAAATGGGGAGAGTGATGTCAAGAAGTGTTGGCAGTAAGCCAGAAAAATATATGAAGGTGCCTTCCACTTCAAACACTTTGTGATTCTTTTTTATATAAAACTAACTGCCATATATACATTCTGCAGTGTAGTGTACCAAAACACATTGCTCATCTTTCTCTGGAAACATCCTATCATATTATTCTATCACTGTAAATATAGTATGCTGATTTTTTTTTTTGGACTGTCTTAGCAATTCATTTCTAATGAAGAAGAAAATTTCTTCAAAGAAACACAAGGATGTTAGCAGGTGCCTTCCATCCATTCCTCTTGCCTCTGGGCAATAATGAAATCTAATCACTCAGGAAGAACCGGGGCAGAGATTGAATATAAACAAAAATGCAACAAACCCAATATCTCAGGGCTTTGATGACATCAAGTTTACACATTGGACACGTTCGGTGATCCAAAAGCCATGGGTCAATGCATATTCTATGAAAAATATGCCTAAAAAAATTAAGTATGTGTTAATGTTTTAAAATAAATGTTTTATATAACTTATAAAGGAAATAAGACATTGTATCAACTCACTCTCACATTACAATTAGCAGATGTCAAATCAACATTCTAGTCTACTCATCTATCCTAAGTCATTACGTATTTTATCTTCCATGTTAAACAGAATCCGGCACTTCTAGGGAAATTTTTCTCTTTGCTACACAAAAACAGTATGGTGTATTTCCATCTCAAGGTAGATTGTACATTTTTATGTGACTTCGTAAGTTATTTAAAAGCCTTGGGGAATAAATGTGGCATAAACTAATAGTAGTAAGTAAACCAATACTAAACTGATAGTATTTTCTTTCAAATGACTATATAAAGTATAAGACTGTATACTTACTCAATATTATATAGATACTATTTTATACAAGGTGACTCATATAAAATGACTCAAATAAAAATGCAACAAAATATTAACAAATGATCTTTGGATGGTAAATGTAAAAACTTATTTTATCTCTTAAACATTTTTGTACATGCTACGTTTTTCTATAGTGAGCACTCATCGATTTCAGATTAAAAAAACCGGGATCTATATATATTTTCTTCTTTCACTGACTTGCCTGAGTTGACTAAATTTTCCTCCCACATGATGAATCTGCTTTCTTTCTCTATGTGATGAAGAAAAGGAGTTAAGAGCCAGGCAGATGGGACTCAAACTCCAGCTGCGACTGTCAACTCGGTTCCGACCCTCTATGCACCTGCACCCCTGGCTGCTCTGAGAGGCACGGGCAACACACATAAAACTGTGCCAGGCACAGGCATAACTGCCCATGTCTGGAGACCTTTTCTTCAAACAGAACTCTGTTAGTAGGCTTGAAAATCATAGTACTTATAATATAATTTTTTTTTTTTTTTTTTACAAAAAACACAAAAGAAACACGATGGCTTTACTGGGAAATTTGCTACATAAAGCAAAAAAGAAAATTGAGGGGGAGCCACAATTCTAATGAGAGAAAACGTGCACTTGCAGCATGACTGTGCTGAAGAGGCGCGCATAGCCTCGGTGCAGTCCCAGCACACTCCTGCTGTGCGTCTGTGTAGTGCCCTCAGCACGGCTGCCACATCAGGAAGACTTGCTCTAAACTAGCACAGAGTAAAAATGCTTTTCTAGTTTAATAATCTTCTACAGAACACCACCAACCTATACTGACCCCAATTCATGAAGAGCCCACTGCACCAACCCCACATCTGCAGATTTAACCTAGCTACAACTCATTCAGGAAACTTATCTAGAACTTAATCTACTGTAAAAGTATTTGTGTATACAGGCAGTCCTGGGTTACGCACCAGATAGGTTCCGCAGGTTTATTCTTAAGTTGAATTTGTATGTCAGGTGGAAGGTACATGTACATATTACCTGTAATAGCCTCCGTGTAATAGCACGAGATGGGTGAGATGGGTGTCAGTCATATGTTTGTAACTTGGGACTTATGGTCCTCCATTCATAAGTGCAAGTTGTAAGAAAGTCAGATGTTTACAATTTGGGGACTGCAGTATACTACTAAAGTACTTTGCAAACAAAGAAAATGTTATATATTAACTTGTAACCGGCCTCTAATAGGTGTGAAGTATAATTAAAATTGATCGGACTTAAAACATATAACTTCTATACACAAAGTAAATCCTGCTAATAAGCAATTCTTTCAAAAGGTTATTGAAGTTTGCCATTATTAAAAAAAAAATTGCAACTTCCTGTTGCTAAACCAAAGCCCCTAGGGCACAAACCACTGCCCTCACCGACCTTTCCTTCTGGCTATTTCAGGCCCTTCCCCTAGGTGCTAGGATCTCTTTGCCCCAATACTGCTTACTTTTTGCTTTGCTAAATGTATAATGAAATTCCTAGGATTCTCTTTTTCCTTTGCCTTTCTCTATACTGAAGCCTTGTTTATAAGACTAAAAACTGATCTATGAAAAAGATATTTAGGCTCGGCGCCTGTGGCTCAACGGGCTAAGGCGCCAGCCACGTACACCTGAGCTCGTGGGTTCGAATCCAGCCTGGACCTGCCAAAACAACAATGGTGGCTGCAACCAAAAAATGGCTGGGCGTTGTGGGCGGGCGCCTGTAGTCCCAGCTACTTGGGAGGCGGAGGCAGGAGACTCGCTTGAGCCCAGTAATCGGAGGTTGCTGTGAGCTGTGATGCCAAAGCACTCTACCCAGGGTAACAGCTTGAGGCTCTGTCTCAAAAAAAAAAAAAAAAAAAAGAAAAAGATATTTAGTGAGTCTTAATAGTCACTTGCAAGTCCCCTAAACTAAGAAATTTTAAAGAGCCTTGAAGATAATATTAAAGTCAAAACTTCTTTTCTAAAAAACAAGATGATCACAA
>CAUYON010176021.1:0-28767 GCA_963573935.1 Arctocebus calabarensis
ACTACCCAACACATTCTATGAAGCAAACATCACCTTGATCCCTAAACCAGGGAGAGACCCAACAAGAAAAGAAAATTATAGACCAATATCAATAATGAATATTGATGCAACAATATTTAACAAGATCCTAACAAACAGAATCCAACAGCACATCAAACAAATTATACACCATGACCAAGTGGGCTTTATCCCAGGGTCTCAAGGCTGGTTCAACATATGTAAATCTGTAAATGTAATACATCTCATAAACAAATTAAAAAATAAAGACCATATGATTCTCTCAATTGATGCAAAAAAAGCTTTTGACAATATCCAGCATCCCTTCATGATCAGAACACTTAAAAAAATTGGTATAGAAGGGACATTTCTTAAACCGATCGAGGCCATATACAGCAAACCCACAGCTAATATCGTATTGAATGGAGTTAAATTGAAATCATTTCCAGTTAGATAAGGAACCAGGCAAGGATGGTCTTTGTCTCCTCTGCTCTTCAACATTGTAATGGAAGTTTTAGCCATTGCAATCAGGGAAGAAAAGGCGATCAAGGGTATCCACATTGGGTCAGAAGAGATAAAACTTTCACTCTTCGTAGATGGTATGATTGTATATCTGGAAAACACCAGGGATTCTACTCCAAACTTTTAGACATGATCAAGGAATATAGCAATGTCTCAGGCTACAAAATCAACACCCATAAATCTGTAGCTTTTATGTATACCAACAATAGCTAAGCTGAAAAAACAGTCAAGGACTCTATTCCTTTCACAGTAGTGCCAAAGAAGATGAAATATTTGGGAGTTTACCTAACAAAGGATGTGAAAGATTTCTATAAGGAGAACTATGAAACTTTAAGAAAAGAAATAGCTAAAGATGTTAACAAATGGAAAAACATACCATGCTCATGGCTGGAAGAATCAACATTGTTAAAATGTCTGTACTACCCAAAGCAATATATAATTTTAATGCAATTCCTATTAAAGCTCCATTGTCATATTTTAAAGATCTCAAAAAAATAATATTTATTTTATGTGGAGTAAGGAAAAAACCTCGAATAGCCAAGACATTACTCAGAAATAAAAACAAAGCAGGAGGAATCACGCTACCAGACCTGAGACTCTACTATAAATCTATAGTAACCGAAACAGCATGGTACTGGCACAAAAACAGAGAAGTAGATGTTTTGAAAAGAATAGAGAACCAAGACATGAATCCAGCTACTTACCGTTACTTGATCTTTGAGAAGCCAATTAAAAACATTCAGTGGGGAAAAGACTCCCTATTTAACAAATGGTACTGGGTGAAATGGCTAGAGACCTGCAGAAGACTGACTCTAACTGGATTAAAGATTTCAACTTAAGACATGAAACTATAAAAATTCTAAAAGAAAGTATAGGGAAAACTCTTGAAGGAATCCGCTTGGGTGAATATTTTATGAGGAGTAATCCCCAGGCAATTGAAGCAGTATCAAAGATACAATCCTGGGACCTGATCAAACTAAAAAGCTTCTGTACAGCCAAGAACATAGTAAGTATAGCAAGCAGATAGCCCTCAGAATGGGAGAAAATATTTGCATGTTATGCCTCCGACAAAGAATCCACAGAGATCTCAAATGTATTAGCAGGAAAAGAACAAGTGAAGATGGGCAAAGGACTTGAAGAGAAACTTCTCTAAAGACGACAGGCGCACAGCCTACAGACATATGAAAAAATGCTCACTATCCTTAATCATCAGAGAAATGCAAATCAAAACTACTTTGGTATATCATCTAATTCCAGTAAGATTAACCCACATAACAAAATCCCAAAACCAGAGATGTTGGTGTGGATGTGGAGAGAAGGGAACACTTCTACACTTCTGGTGGAATGCACTCTAATACATTCCTTTTGGAAGGATGTTTGTAGAATACTTAGAGATCTAAAAATTGACCTGCCATTCAATCCTATAATTTCTTTACTATGTATATACCCAGAAGACCAATATCACATTATAACAAAGATATATGTACCAGAATGTTCATTGCAGCCCAATTCATAATTTGCTAAGCCATGGAAGAAGCCCAAGTGCCCATCCACCCACGAATGGATTAATAAATTGTGGTACATGTATACCATGGGATATTACACAGCCTTAAAGAAAGATGGAGACTTTACCTCTTTCATGTTTACATGGATGGAGCTTGAACTTATTCTTCTTAGCAAAGTATCTCAAGGATGGTAGAAGAAGTATCCAATGTACTCAGCCCTACTATGAAGCTAATTTATCATTTTAATATGAAGGCTATAACCCAACTCTCTCACAAGAATATGGGGACAGGGGCAAGGGAGGGCAGGGGAGGGGTGAGGTTGGGGTAGAGGGAAGGTAATTGGTGGGGCCATATCTACGGTGCATCTTAGAAGGGTACAGGCAAACCTTAAATAAATGTAGAATACAAATGTCTTCATACAATAACTGAGAAAATGCCAGGAAGGCTATGTTAAACTTTTTGATGAAAATATTTCAGTTTGTACCTGAAACCAGCACATTGTACCCCTTGATTGCACTAATGTACACAGCTATGATTTAATAATAAAAACAATAAAAATAAATAAATAATAACAATCAGCATAATACATTTTGTGTTCTCTCTGTATCATTATTTTACTGGTTTCTTCCATGTCCTTAGGAGCATTTTAGCTGCTATACAATATTCCCCTGTGCATATGTCATGTACTTAGGAAAGCGCATTAGCTGCTCTAACAAAAGAAGCTAAAATTCAAATGACTTAAATAAGACAGACTGATATTTGTTCTCAAAAAAGTATCAGCACACAGTCCATTACTTTTCTGTAGCACCACAGTCATCAGGGATCCCAGATCATTTAGTATGTCCCTGTATCATCCAGGTTCTCATCTCCTGGACCAATATGGGTGTTTCAACTCCTGCTACCCAGGGCATGTTGCAGAAAGAAGAGAGGGACAATAACAGAATAACAACCTTTATAAGGCCACAGATATTACTTATAAATTTTTTTTTGCTTACATTTAATTGGCCTTATCTTAGGCATGTAACTAGCTGCAAGGAAAGTTCATCAGAGTTACAGTCAACTTATTACATGTATTTCAGGATTGCTATGATACAGGAAGTAGGAGAGAATGGATGTTTTGGCAATATCAACAGTATCAACACAGATTTCTTTTCTGCTTTTAGCAATTTTTAGAAGAAATTTTAACTGCTATTAATGATGATATATTGATTGCTTTTAAATAAGACACTTCTACATGCCTTTCTAATTTTTTTAAAAAGTATAAAGCCAATGAATTAATTTAGGGGACTTGATAATTATTGCTAAAAATTGATTATAGAAATTTCTGGCCAAAATTATATCCATTTAGTAGTGTAAAGCCCATACTATTATTTTAATTTTCAAATTATTTTGGTTAATCTGGCCTATTACACATATTTAGTCATTGAGTTATTTTGCATTATTGTAATTATTCAAGATTTTACATATTTGATGTTCCTGTTATTTTTACATGCTTTTCTCTTTGTCCTTTTAGGATTTTTATATGGTTTTAAAAACCTCTTATGTACATTACTTGAGTAATATATGAATCTTGAACCAATATGTCAGTACCACTTTCTGGAATTTAATTTGGTAATATTTGTCAGGAATAGTGTAATACTCAAGTGTATGATTCATTATTATTTCCAATTATGGTGATTGATTTCACAAAATACATGATAAGTGTTCGTAAAACTTTATGCACAGTATTCTGGATAAAATCAATCTAGTAAAAATCCTGTTAACAGTGGAGAAATGAATAAATACAGAAATCTATAATATTGTGTTGATTTTATAGACATTTCAAAATGTTTGAAAAGATTAGGGAATGTAATAGAAACATTCTCATGGTGAAATGTGAAATGCAAAGGTGAAGTAGAAATCCCCCAGAATGAATTCCATAAGGTAACTTGAATACAAAAGTTCCTTTCTCCTACAACATTTTGAGGACTAGTGTTATGCAGAACACATTTTTGTAAATAATAAGCTGATATTTTAGGGTCATTTAGCAAAGATTGTTATTACATCACTGGCAACTGAGAAGAAAGTGAAAGAGTGTGAGGGTCTACATGCACAGGAAACCGTTCAAATCCTCGCGACCAATATAGTCTCTATTTTAAGTCTATTTTAAAAGTCAAGGCTCTATTTTATAGTCAAGAGTATACAACCCTTCCTCTTCTTTATTAGCCCTATTTAACATATCAGTAATTTGAATTTCATTGATGGAAGATATTCAAGTTCTCTCCTTTAATTTTAATATTTTAATTTTTATCAGTTTAGGGCATGCAGATTGAATTTTGTCACATGACTATGTATGCAGAGTCTGGGTTTTGGTGCACCCATCACCTGAGTAGTGTCTATTGTAACTCACAGATAATTTTTCATGCTTTTTGCATTTTAGAATCAGCTAGCCAATTATGGCCAAGAGAGTAAAGCGTAAGAGGACTAGGTTACTCTTTTGGAGTAACTGGTAACTTTTATAATAAATTACCTAGGTTAAAGTGCTCTAAAAATGTATGTGTGTATGTAAAGATTTGTATGTGTGTTAATGTAGATATATGGATGCAGGAAAAAGAGATTTCTCTTGGTCCTAACTGACAACCAGTTGCCTCTGTGTAAATATGAAATTGCTTTACAGAATCTATATAATGCGTACTAAGAAGAATAAATTAGCACCATTAGGATCATCTGCTTATAATCACAAAGTTCTTACAAAAATAATGTGTAATGAAATTGAAGAAATTAGCAATGATTAAAATAAAACTATATTAAAAATGGTAGTAGTCCATTTTACATTCCTACCCATTCAAACTACAGCCTGCAACTCAGTAAGATTTTCACTTATGAAAAAATAAAACTGCCTTCAATGTTGACACAAAATGTGGACTTTCTATTACAATAAATTAATCAAATGATTTTTTTAGAATATTCCATTTTTCAAATTAATGAGCTTTTACAGTAGTAATACTCAGGGAGGAAAAAATGTCCCCCGAGAATAAAACCTCCAAAGTGTATTCATCTGTAGAAGACCATTTATTGTCCATGTACTTATGCACCTGCAAATTTATATTTTGCATGCTGAAATGATTTTCAGGATAATTGTCAAATGGTCACTTTAGAAGGGGATAGTGAACATATAAAAGCACGGGCCATCAAGTGCCCTCATCAGGGCGTGTTTTATCTCATGATGGAGTCTGACCATTATTCTGAACAGCAGTTTGATTTCTCTATCATTTATCCAACATATATTTTTTCTGTCATTTTACCTTTGTCATCTTTATCTTCCTACTTTTATAATTTATTGTCCCCTACACATACACTTCCCACAATAGGTCTTTTGGGTTTTTTCCTGTGTCAATTTATTCTTTTGGAATTTTTTTATAAATTTCAAATAAATGCCACCTATATTTCTATTATGACTTCAGTGGTTTTAAAATTTTATTTTTACAGTAGCGGTCATCCAGAGCTTGACCACTGGGACCCCTCTGCGCAGCAGCACAGGCTTTATGTGTGTAAGTGTGTGTGTGTCTGTGTGTATGAGTGTGTGTGAGTGTGTGTGAGTGAATGTGGCCTCTGAGGAGCACCAGCAGGACCCAGCAGGTGAACTCTCCAGCCTGTCTACCCCACCAGAACTGGGGTGGGCAGCCGGGCCAAAGATGGTATCAAGAGGGTCATGGTGGCTATCAAGAAAGTGCACAAATGGGAGAAGAAATGGGTGGCCGTTGGTGACACATCCTCACGATTCTACAGATGGATCCCTATGATGGAACAAAGGTTGATGACAAAAATAAGATTAAGAAAAAAGGCAAAGATGCCAAGCGTGGCTCCAAGGTAACCATTCCAGAAAACAGCTCTTCCCAGGGGATGAAGGACATGATGACACAGCGAGCAGAGCTCCACAGCAGCCGCTTTGCCCAGAGCAGGGGGACAGCAGGAACCGGAGCCGAGCAGCGAGAGGAGGTCCCAGGCCAAGGGAAGGGGCTGGGGGAGGGGAACCTGGGCCAGGGGCGGGGCTGGAGGAGGGGTGCCTGGATGAGGGGACGGGTTGGGGGAGGGGCTACGGGGGGGGAAATGGGGCGCTGGGCGTAGGCACCTGTGACCCACAGAATTCAGTGTTGCTGGAGCACCAGGTGATGAGCTGAAGGGCAGCCGTGGGAGACTCGGGCTTAGCCGCAGAGTCCTCCATAGTCTCTCGGGATTTGGAAGGCACTGCCCTCCACAAAGACGGAACTGGAGCAGTTAATTCTAGAAAACTTTGCCTGAGCAGCTCCTCTTTGGCAGGAACAGAGCTACTTACGTTTCAAGTTTACCAAGTGCAAATCCAAGAAAACCTAGAACTTGCAACTTCTCAGACTCTGAAGAACGCTGCTGTAGAGCAAAACACTCTAGCCTTTAAGCAGCTGTCCTGGGGAGGCAGGGCCAGCTCAGGAGAGTTGGAAGCCAAGATAACGTTTCTGTCTGTTGCTCCTGGAATGTTTTTTTTTTTTCCACTTTACGATCAAAAATTTGCTTTCCTCCGGGCTTTCACCCTGTTCAGCCAATTCTTTCTGCTTTCTGTTTTGTGCCTTGCGCCCTTGAGGTGACTCTGGCCTGTTTCATGGCTGTTTTGCATCTTCCGTTGCAAAGTGCCCTGTTGGTTTGTGGGGGTGGCAGCTTCCACCATGCTCCCCTCTCTCCCCCACCCCCCAGGCCTTTAGCAGAGCAGGCGGGGCAGAGTGGGGGCCCCTCGGCCCATCTGATTCCTGGTACTGCTCTCAGGCCCTCACAAGCCCTGGATGGGGTCCGAGGTAAGGCCCAAGGAGTAGCAGGGATGGGGCACCTTCCCCAGGGGTGCGTGCCCTGGCTCCCTCTGGGCCGTTAAGCCTGGTTGTTTCCAAGGCCGCAGCGGCCCAGATGGACATGCAAAGCCCTTAGACTTTTCTGACACTTCCAATCTCCTTGCCCGGGTCCCCATCTCTACCGCCAGCTTCCCGCAGACCTCAGAAGATGAAATGGCTTCTCTGGCTGACTGCAAGACGCTAGCTGGGTCTGAACTTTTCTCTCATAGGTCTTTGCTTGGATTTCACCTCAATAGTAACCTGCTTCCCTCTGCCTCCCGCTGTGACCCGCCTGACCTGTTCCCCAGAGAGGCAAGATCTCAGCTGATGAAAATCCTCTCACTTCTGTGTAAATTCTGGCGATCGGAGCCAACAATCCCACCGGGTGACATCGCCAGAATGTGCTGTGAGTCCCCACAGGGGGAGGAGGCCTGGATGTTTGGGCCTCGAAGGCCAGAAGCAAGGCACCAAGGAAGTAGAAAGGTTTGCACACCAGGGGAAGGAGAAACGGCCTCTCCTCTCCGTCCCCACCTGCGCTGGGGCCACTTCCTCGCACTAAACTCAGATGCCCCTTGGACCAACTGCCTAATCGCTTGGTTCTGAGGCCTGGTTGGCCTTCTCTTAGCACCCGGGCTCCTCAGACCTGCGGGCTTTTCCTGGGCATTCATTACTGCCCCGGAATTCGAACTCCCTTGGAGTTGTATGTTACAGGGGTGGGGGCGGGGTGGCAGCTTTTGTTGTGATTTTTAGGGGAGTTTTTGCTTGTTTTGTTTTGTTGGCTAATTTGTGCATATTTAAGTGCCACCTCTGATGAATGGGTCATTCTCCTGACCACCACGGGAAATGTCTCAGATTCCGTTTCCTAAGCGTTTCTGAGGGTGAGGGTCTTACTTTTTTTTTTTTTTTTTAAGGGTAACCTATCTATTTCCAGCACTTCAAGAAAAGTAAAAATGTTCCTGAGTTTCATTTCTCATGTGAAATGTTGCCTGAAATAAGGGGGGAAATCTTTGAAAGTCTTAATGCCAAAGTTATCAATGCTGAAAGGTTTCTGTCTTTAAAAAAAAAATGGAAAGAAAATGCAAGGCAAAGACAAGGCCAAGGCCAAGGCAAGGCAAGACAAGGCTTGTATTTACCAAGTTTGCCCTCAGGCAGGCCCCTCTGCGCAGAAGCGCCCAGATGCATTGCCTCTCAGCTCATGTGCTGGAGTTTCACCTGCAGATCCTGTAGTTAGAGTAATGATTTTCTTTGCAGTGAAACTCCATTTTGATGAAAGATGAATTTGAATATTTGTGTCCTTTTTTTGGTGGGGGGGGGCAAAAGAGAAGTTACAACCAAGACAACTGAAGGAAAATCAAGTGAACCTCTACACACACACAAGGGCCCGGGCACCTGCGCCCCTCGTGTGCGGCAGCCTCTCTGGACAGGTTAGGGGAATTGTCGCAGTTGAGGATGAAGACGACGCCAACAGTACCGAGGTTGTCATTAGTTTTTCTGTGAAGCACTTGAAGGCAGGAAAAGGCCAGTGGCCGGGACCACCCATGCCCTGCCATAGCCACACCAGGCAAAGCGCCAATAGCCCTGCCCTCCACGCTGGCCAAGGGCCTTCCACGCGGGACGATGAGACTGCATGGAAAACCGATGTGCTTCCTTCCCTGACACGTTCCAGGCCTCGGTGCTGGTGGCCCCAACCCATCCTGCACCCCCCACCTTTAGGCCACCTGCCAGGCTGAGGAATCCTAGTTGAAAGTCTTCCAAGGGCATCAAAGACCATGCAAATCCCACACCCACCATCCCGAAGGCTGCTACGATTCACACAGGGTGGTGACCTCCCTTTATCAAACCATGCCTTGGTTTGGAATGTTCATTCTCACCCAAGGATGTGGTTAGAGGCATAAAGACCTTTATTCACTATTAACTGTTTTTTTTCCCCCTCCTATGACTTTTGGCTGTTGTTATTGTTTTTTGTTTGTTTATTTATTTTTGGTATGTTGTGCAGCAGTATAATTTTTCACTTATTTATTACCTCAGTAGATATAGTTAGTACAATGGGTCCATTTCAGAAAATTTTAAAAGTTCAAATCTTGAAAAAATTATTTTTAGTCAAAAAATTCTATATAACCTTAAAAAATCAGCTAAGTATTCTTCACTGTTGTTTATAATCAAATGAGGATTTTTATTATTATTGAGGTCTGTGTTGCAGCTGAATGCCCACTTACAGTGGGATCTTGGTGAGCCTTGGATGTGCCCTGACGTTCCTCTAGTTATCTTCTTTTTGAAATAAAACAATGATGATGAGAACTACCACAACTGAAAGTGGTACAATATTTCAAGTAGGTTTTTTTTTTACTGTTATAGGCTATTCAAATAGCACACAAAACTAAGAATGTGGTGTTTTGGGGTTTTTTTATTGAAATGCATTCCTCAACCCCAAACCCACCTACTTCTCCCACACCCTTATCACTCCTAACCCTTATCAGGGTTATCACTCTGCAAAATAATTTGCAGTGAAAATGGTTGCAGTTAATCTATAACAGTAAAGGAATCTCGGCAATGATTCATGGAGTCTCTTTGACTTTGAAGAAATCACAGGGATATTCCTGAAACTGTAATTTTGAAAGTGGGAGCTTGAAATGCAAGACAGAACTAAAGAGGAAACCATCTTGGGATGTATTTAATTAGGGGTAAAATACCAAGAAATAACAGTTACTTGACATTGGTTAAAAGGTGTTAATTTTTTCCTTTAATTTCAGATTAAGATATGGGTACAAATAATGAGGTTATACTGTTTGGCTTTGTCAGGTCAAGTCCAAGTTGAGCCCTTTACCCAGAAGTATGCCATAAACACCTACATTGTGCCCACTAAGTGATAGCACGCCAAACCCCCTCCCTCCTTCCTTCTCACCCCTTCTCCCCCATCCTTCCCTACTTGAATTCAACTGTGTTTTTTTCTTGTGTGGGTGTGTAGTCATTCGTCTCCTAGTTTTATATTAGTATTGAGTACAGCGGATGCTTGCTTTTCCATTCCCATTTTATTTTACTTAGGAGGATTTTCTCCAAATCAAGGATGTTATGTTTGATCTATTTTTCTTGACTGTTAAAAAGAATTAAGTCCTTGTTTGTATTTGTTATAGTTCTTTGTAAGAATTCATCTCTGCTTGCTTTGCCAGAATCAATTTTCCTCATGGCAGAGAGGTAGGAGGCAGTCATCTCCAGAATTTTACAAAATGCCCCCAAATCACATGAGTTCTGGTCCGTAGAGAGTTAACATTTTGTGTGAACATTTCTAAGGAGAGAATATTTACAAACCCTGATTGAGCTCCATTATTCTTTAGATTCCTATGATTTAAGTTATTAAAATTTAAATGATGTGTAAATAATTGGAGTGATGATCAGACAAAACTAAGGCTTGCTAAACAAACATATATGCTGGAGTATGGAAATAGAGGTGGATTAAAACAGAAAGAGCACATAACAAATTGATAATATTCATCCTCGTCAGCTTGATTTAAAAAAGATTTATATAGATAGTGTATTTCAAGTCAAAGAGTTCTATGAGGTAATCTAAATCAGAGTTACAGGGCTTTAGTGAATGGAGCCCTAAATAAGAATTTCCTTTCCTGAAACACAAGCAGTAAAGTGCAGCCTTAAAAGGGTAGTGACTTTAGAAATATGCATGTTTATCTGATGATGGAGTCTAAGTTTTGTTCTCCCATGATTGTACATCTATTTTTATGGTAATTATCTGTTCTTTCCCTGGAACTTTTTTTTCTTCCCTGTAACTAAGGACATTTGCTTTTAGGATAATACAAAATTATCTTCCCCTAAACAATGTCGTTTTTGAGATTATGACTCTAAATTTAAGAATTACCACTCTATTTAAATTATTTTTTAAAAACCATGATGCTTAGTCCATAAAATGACCATATTCTTGGTATATTAGATTATAGACATGTAAGGTTAGATTGAATCACTTTCATCTGATGACAGAAAAGAAATAATATTGAAAAAATGAGTAACAAAAATTGGAGTAGCTATATACAGTAGAACCTCTGTAAATAGACCACCAAGGTCAACACACAGGTCAATATACAGAAGTGGTCAACATAAAGAACTAGGCTTACTGTACTGATACATACCTGTGGTGCATGTCTAGTCTATGAAAATTAGGTCAACTTAAGGAAGTGGTCAGCTATGGAGATTCTCCTTTATTTGAATTATAAGAAATTATGGATTTTTACAAGTACAGTTGAACCTCTGTAGTTGACCACATCCCTAAATCGACCACTATCTTAAGTTGCACCACAGGTGCCTGTGAGTTGTGTAAGCCTAGTTCTTTATGTTGACCTCTTCGTACATTGATCAGTTTGTTACATTCCCCTGGGGGGTCAAATTACAGAGGTTCTACCATATTTATAAATATTTCCTTGCATGAAACAATGTTTTTTGTGTATGTGTAGAAAGAGTTGATTGCTTGCTTATTTATATTTGTTTTGTCCACAGAGTATAGCATTTTCCAAAACATCTCAGGGTTTGAATACTCATCACAACCAAATTGGCTTAAAGACCACCAAGTGTTTTGTGAAACACTTGCAGGGTCTAATAACAATGGCAATGATTAGTATACTTATGTGAATTAAAACTTTTTGTTGATTTTATATACTTTTTCACAGTGTCTAAAGAAAAAAAAAACATGGAATAGCTCTGCCAGATGTAGCTGTTATTCAGACTGTTATATGCAGTATTTAATTTGCTAATAGTGTGCTTGATGAAAGAAGGAGCTTATATTATTTGCAGTAGTTTAGCCACCAATCTAAAGGTATTTTAATTTTTTAGTGAGTTTCAGAGGCTTTTAATGCTGAACTAAAGTCTACTTAGTGTAAACTAATTTCAAAATTGTAATAGAAAATCTCAGAAACTATCCAGATTCAACTGTTTCTTTCTACATGAAAAAAAGGACAATGTGATTATACAAAACAAACATTACTCTGATACCCAAACCAGAAAAGACCCAACAAAAAGGAAAGCTACAGACCAATATCATTAATGAATATTGATACAAAAATATTCAATAAAATTCTAGCAAACAGAAAACAGCTACACATTTAGAAAATTATACATCGTGATCAGGTGGGCTTTAACCCAGGGATGCAACGTTGGTTCAACATACATAAATCCATACATGTAATTCACCATATCAATAGAAGCAAAAGCAAAGACCATCCGATCCTCTCAATAGAAGCAGAAAAAGCATTAGACAAAATTCAGCATCCTTTTCAGAAAAGAACACTTAAGAAAATAGGCATAGATGGGGCATTTCTTAACTGATAGAGGCCATCTACAGGAAACTCACAGCCAATATCATACTGAACAGACTAAAACTGAAAGCATTTCCACTTAGAGTTGAGAGCAGCCAAGGATGTCCACTATCACCACTGCAATTCAACATAGTGCTGGAAGTTTTAGCCAATGGATCCAAGCAAGAGAAGGATATTAAGGGTATTCTAATGTGACAGAGGAAGTCAAACTATCACACTATGCTGATGATACGGTCTTATACTTAGCCTCCACTCCTTTAGGACTCAACCCAAAGGCTCCTAAAAGTGATCAAAGAATATAGTAAAATCTTGGGATACAAAATCTTTGTCCAAAAATCAGTAGCCTTTATATATGCAACAAGATAAAACTGAGGATTAAATCAAAGACATAATATTGTTCACAATAGCCTCAAAGAAAATGGAATATCTGGAAATATATCCAGCAAAGTAGGTGAAGGATCTCTACAGAGAGAACTACACAACCCTGAGAAAAATAGCAGAAGACATTAACCAATGAAAGAACACACATGCTCATGGCTAAGAATCAACATTTTTAAAAGGCCCATACTACCCAAAGCTATCTACAGATTTAATGCAAGTGCCATCAAAACACCAACACCATACTTTGAAGAACTTGGAAAAATAATCTGTACTTCATATGGAAGCAGAAGAAAAAAAAAAACCCCTATAGCCAATGCAATTCTAAGAAATAAAAAAAAATCTACAGCCATCATATTATCAGACTTCACATTAGACTACAAGTCTACAAAGATCAAAATAGCATGATACTGGCTCAAAAATAGAGATATAGGTCTATGAAATAGAATTGAAAACTTCAAGATGAATCCAGTCACATATGGCCATCTGACCTTTGATAAGCCAAACAAAAACATACACTGGAGAAAAGAATCCTTATTTAATAAATGGTGTTGGAAGAACTGGTTAGCCACATGTAGAAGACTGAAATTGGACCCACACCTCTCATCACTTAAAAATTTGACTCTCACTGGATAACATATTTAAATTTTAGACACTGAATGATAAAAAACTATAGAAGAAAGGTGGGAAAAGCTCTTGAAAAAATTAGCCTGGGAAAAGAGTTTTTGAAGAAGACTCTTTTGGCAATTACAGCAACATCAAAAATTAATTAATGATCAAGCTAAAAAGCTTCTGTAAAGCCAAGAGTGCAACAACTAAAGCATACCGACAGCCTTCAGGATAGGAGAAGATGTTTGCATGCTATGAATCTGTAAAAGGGCTCATAACTAGACTCTATAGAGATCTAAAACTAATCAATGAAAGAGCAAACAATCCCATTTATAAGTGGACAAGAGACTTGAACAGAACATTCTGTGAAGAAGACAGATGAATGGCCAACAAACACATGAAAAAATGCTCATCATCTCTAATCATTATAGAAATACAAATCAGAATCACTCTGAATATCACTTAACCACAGTAAGAATAGCCCTCATCACAAAATCCCTAGCCTGCAGATGCTGGCGTGGATGTAGAAAGAAGGGAACACTTACCCTGCTGGTGGGACTGCAAACTAATAAAGCCTCTATGGAAAGAAGGATGAAGAATCCTCAAATAGCTAGAACTAGACCTTCCATTTGATCCCACAGTCCCACTACCAACAGCCTTCAGGATGGGAGAAGGAAAAAAAAATCGTGTTACTATAAGGACATTTGTATTAGAATGTTTATTGCAGTTCGATTCACAATCGCCAGGAAGTGGAATCACCCAAATGGCCCTCCAAACATGAATAGATTAATAAACTGTAGTATATGTACACCATGGAATACTAATCAGCCACTTAAAAGATGGGGACTTTAGATCTTGTGTATTTACCAGGATTGAGTTGCAGCATATTCTTCTTAGCAAAGCATCTCAAGAATGGAAAAGCAAGTATCCCCTGTACTCAATACTGACACAATAGATTAAGAGCTACAAACCCATGGGAGAGAAGAACACAATTTAAATCATATGTGGGGGAGGGGGGAGGGAAACAGGAGATGGAAGAAGGAAGGCTGATCAGTAAGCTCTTACCTAACGTGCACAGTGTGAGGGCATACAGGGTGAAGGACTCAATGACAATTTGAACTTTACCTAAGAAATGCAAACACTATAATCTAATCATTTGTACCCTCATATTAATCTGAAATTTAAAAAAAAAAAAGAAACACTGGTAATTGCACAAACTTTGAAACAGAAGAGTTTTTGCTTTCTGAGAATAGTTTCACATGAAAGCAGATTATTTTTTGTAATTACAAATTACATTTCAATAGAAAGTATTTGATTTTTAAAGACTGACTTGTATTATACCACCAACATTTCTATGTTGAAAATCTAAGGGGATTATCTTTGGAGAAAGTATCTTCAGCACAAAATGTAATTGTGTTTGGAGAAAGGGCTTTTAGGAGGTAATCTGGGTTAAATGAGGTCATAAATGAGGGGGTCTACATCCTATAATATTAGTGGCTTTTTAAGATGAAAAAGAGATATCTCTTTCTCTTCTTATGAGATCTCTCTCACTCTCTCTCTTTCTTTCTCCCCGCAGGAGTCTCATGCACCAGAGAAAGGCCTTAGCAGGCCAGTCGCACTAAACACAGATCTTGCAGGCACTTTAACCTTGGACTTTCAGTCTCCAGGACTATAAGGGAAAAAAATTTCTGTTGTTTAAACTACCCATTCTGCAGCATTTTGTTACAGTAGTCTGAAATCACTAAGACCTTGTTCTTTGGGTAGGGGGAGGATAAAAAAAAAAAAAACCAAAACAGGTATTTCAAAGAAAACTTTACCACCACGGGAAATCTGTAGACATCAAAGAAGATAATTCACTTCATACATATTTTCTAAGCTTATTTTTCTTTTTACTGTAACCTATTTAATAATATCATGCTCAATGTAAAATGGATTATTTTCTCAAAATGATTACCTAGTAACCAATATTTTCAGAAGTTATTTTTCTTCGTTGAGTTTTCTTTAAACTTCTAGCCTTGAAGTGTTGATAATTATTATTATTGCTGTGGTTGAAACTCATTAAGAGTCTCTTCGTACAGAATAAAATTCAGATTATTGGGTGTGAGGCTTAAATCATGTCAAAACTCTCTCTGCTTATCTACAGACTTCTATTCCACTGTGCCAAATGGATATTGGGATTTATTCATCTGGGGAGTTAATGTGAGACTCTCCACGAGACAATCTTGATCAGTAGGAGATTTACTTACTGCATCAGTAGGAGAGCACCAGGAAAATTCTCCTGGAAGGAAACTGGCACTGGGTTTCTGAAGGGTGGGGAGGGGGGAGTAGAGAAAGAAAAAGATGTGTCATAGTTATTGCTATGCATATGAGGTTAGTTCCTTACGCTGTTTGGTGACACACAGGTCACATGCTATAGTAATGAAGATATAGCATCTCGTCAGGTGGCGACTTCAGCAGTAGGGAGAGGAAAGGCCACTTGAATTCATCTACAAGGGTCCATGGAGATCAGCTTTAGCTGGCTGAGTAGACCCTAACTTCATCAACAAAGGCCATAGAACAGGTTGACAGCTCAACCAGGTGGGTGAAATCCTATACACTGTGGAAACTCTCCTCTCCTACTTACAGAGCCAGGAATATAATTTTACAGAGAAAGATGATGGAATTCAAAGAATGACTCATACAGTGAAGCATTTAATTACTGGAAAAGCCTGAAGTACACCTGTGGTGTTCAGGAAGCAAACATAGTTCCTCTCCAACCAATCCAAAACCTTGACTCATTTAAGTAACAAAGCAGTGCTGGGGAAAAAATTACTCTTTTTTAAAGGGCTTAAAATTAAATATTTGGAAGAGATAACCAAATTCTTAATCTGAGTTAGGTATCAGAAAACCCATTTGGATTGAGCTACTAAATTCTGATGGCCCACTTCTTTTAGAAGCTGATAATTTTATGGAGTAGGATTTTTTATACTTCATAATCTATACTGCACTAAAAACTCAGCTTATATAATGAAAGTTCATCTATAGAACAGATGACTAGTTTTGAATCATGTTACTATGAAAATCATTTCAGTTTCTACTGATAACATCTTAAATTTTCTTTTTCTGATTGACTGTAATTTCTACAATTTTCATAAAACATTTATTCCAATTCTGAAGTGGTTTATTCCCTTTCATTCTAAAAGATACCTCTTTAGCTAAAAATGCCAATGTATTCTATGGTGTAGAATTGTTAAGATTTTGCTATGTGTTAAAATTGAAAACATCTACTTGGAAATGTGTTTTTATAGAGAATTTATTGAGTAGCTTGGTAGCCTTTTGCTGAGAGCTGCATGCATTACTTTACCTTGTTTGTAACTGCATGGCAAAAATGATTTTTCAAAGCCTAAAAAATAAATGAGTGAAATATAATGGTAAGTTTACTATATTAGAGAGGCAGAGTCCATGGACGGATGTCATTTGGCATGGGTGACAGGAAGTTGCAGGATGGTGTTCATAGAGAGATGGATGGCTTCGCTGCTTGTCATACAGATGCTCGACTCAGTGATGTGCATGATGATTTTGAAGATGCCATCTGATCTGCACAGATTAGTATGCCACCCTGCTGGAGACATGACGCAGGACAGGAAGGCAAACTGATTTCATGTGCCTCTTCTCTGCTGTCTGACATCCTTGACTCTAAGATTTATTCCTTATGACAAATACATTCCTAGCAATTCAGACCTTAGAATTTCACTTGGGTAGACAAAAATGTTAGTGTCTTAAGTGGAATCACTTAAATGTTTTAGATGGTTAACAGTTTTTTTAAAAAATACAAAGTTTTACTTGACTATACCACTGAAAAATAACTAGTACTCTTTGCACATATTGTGATGGACTTTGGACGCATGGATCGCCTTCTTCAAACGTATCTCCACATGTGTCCTGGAAATGCCGCACAATGGTATAAATTCCTAAACAAAGTGAGAAAGAACATCTGCTGAGGGGGTTATGTAATTTTCCAGTCAATTTGTTCTGTCAAGAAGATAAAGCATGTCATTCCTTTGAAGAAACCAGTCTCATTGGGTACAGGGAAGGTGGAGCTTAAAAGATTACAGAAATGGATGATAATATCTTTATATTTAAAATAATGGTTCTATCACACAGGAGAATATTAATGCTACTTTAGTCTTTTATTAAGCATTTCCTGTTTGGAAATATTTATTTCTGATAGAAAAAAAGTACATTATTTTTCAAGAAATAATTTATGGTTTCATGACACTTAAAAACTGCTAGGCTTATGGGAGATTGTTAAAGTGGATAATATATATCTAGTCAATTGTTCTCCCAATATCATTTTCTACTATTAACTTATAAGTATTTATGAGCTTTTCTTTTTATTAGAACAGTTATTATTAGGAAACTTATTATTATTCCATCCTCTTATTGGCATGAAAACTTGATGGAAACATTAAGAGAAAAGCAATTTCTACGTGTGGATAAACTTTGCCACCGATATCATTTCTCCTACAGAAATTAACATTTTATTAAGAAACACCAAAAAAAATTCACTATTTTATTTTAGCCTATATTCTGACATACTCTCTTTTATTTTCATCAACATAGACATAGAATTTATGAGATATAGTTTCTAATTATTTTGAAATTCCCCTTTTATACTAAGAAGTTATGAGATAAACTTTCCAATTATCTTGAAAGTTTCATGGTTGCCTATTAAACAGACACTACTGTTACTTAATACAAAATGAAATTCGAAGTTGCAATAAATATTATTGCTATTAGGAATGTCAATTATTATACATAAATTCATCCTAAAAGGTCAAACATTTATGATTTCAAACACATCCCCAAATATTTGTATTAGTTTCTTTCATTGTTCCTATTCCTTTTCCTTATACAAAACTCAGGATTTTTTTTGTACTTAAAATAACTTCCTATTCCAAAAAAAGAGAGAGATATTTAGCCTTGTCACGAATGTTAAAACAAGTGTTTAATAACTAAAATTGATTCTTTAGTTGAGAGAGACTCTAATTTTTCCTGCATGTCTAGATTTATAATGACATTTAACATGTTTTGAAAGCTGCCCCTCCTATGACAATTAAAAATTAAGGTTGGATAAAGTCTCCTTCATGGAAAGGGGATGTATTTATCATTGTGTCGAATGTTCATTAGATGAGCAGCAGGAATGTGCCCTCTTAGTTAACTGATGCAAGCTGTAGTGGGACCCCTTGGTGCCCTTGCCAGTTATCTGGAAAAGATCACCGATCAAGAACTGGCCTTTACTGTGACATATTCACAATATTGCACATCAAATGCAAGAGACAAAAGATATTTTTGGTAAATTAGGAAAGTATAGTTACAGGGAGTAGAATAATGTTATTTTACCCTTCTACACATATCAAAATATTCATGGCATGGTTTTATTCCTCCCTTCCCTGATCTTTTTTCTATGTCTAATTTGTCAAATCCACTCTCTTAATATAATGGTTCCCAAACTTTAGTTAGTCATATATCAGGTTTTTGTTTTATCCCACTTCTAATCATTACAGATAATTAAACTATGTCATATTTTTATTTAAATAAGTGATAAAGGAAAATTTTTTATCATTATTAGAGATAAAATTTCAGTTTATGTTAAAGTGGAGTAAATAATTTAATTTTTTCTAGTATTAATGAATTACAATTTTTTTAAACAAAAAATATGTTCAACATGTAGAAGCTGAAACAAACTCTCATGCCACACTTCCAAAGCCTTCAATCTTAGAAGGATGTGCCACATGTGGTAAGGATAAAGGCATTTTGTTTCTTTAGGTCATTAGTAAGACATTTTCTCAAATTAATTAACCTTATAATATCAGTCTATTTTACACGGACAAGAATTGCATATGATAAGGGCAATAAACAAAGGAAGAGTGAGCGCACCCAGCTTATTTCAAAGGAACGTTCCTTACCTTACACACCCATGAGCACATGCCCGTGCTCACACAAACACACTTAATACAAATGGCACACATGTGAACACAACACCTGCACCCTTACTATCTGCGTTCTCATTCCTAGAGCACTTGCTGTGATCTATTTATGGCACAACATCTTATTTTTCCTTGGGCCTCTCCTAAGTTTTCTCTTGTACAGTTAGAGCATGTGAATTCATGCCTCTAGCTCATTTCCAGGCTCAATCTTGGGTTCCTATTCAGTTTTATTCTTGATTTGCTATCATAGAACACATCCCACTAAAATATTCTCCATTCCATGTGGCTTCTGAAGGACACAATTTGGGTGGAGTTCACCGTGTGATGCCCCTACTCCATCAGATGCCTCTATCAGATTCTGTGAGCAGAACAGAGCCCTGGAGAATGGGGAAGATACGGTAAAAGGGAACAAATTGCAAAAAGCATTTATATGTGATTCAGATAAGAGGAACATATATGCCTCTCCTCTGACAACACTTCCAATGATGTTTATCATTGGAAAATAGTTACTTTTATGAAGCGTAAAGAATAGAAATAAATCACCATGGCCATCATTGCTAACATTTACTGACTTCTGTTCTACTCATTGTATCCAATACTTTATACAATTCATCCATTCGCAAAATCAGTCCATGAATTAGTTCCTAAAATTATAACCATTTTACAGATGAAAAAAACTAAAAGGCAGAAAAGCAGCATATCCCACATCCTAAATATGGTAATTAATAGAATCTAGAAAGAATTTGAAATCAGACTCTGACATCTTCACCTTTGTATAGTTCATCATCCATTAACTAGAAATGAACATTATTATTACTCAGGTTTATTTATTTTGTCCTTATTTAAAAAATGAGTATACAGACATTTCAATCAAATAAGATTCAAATTTTACTAAAATATTATAGGTTATGTATGTTATTATTGAATTACTTTTGATTAAATAGTTTTATAACAGACATTTTCATAAGAATTTAAATATTTATTTACAGACCAAATAGAGTTTCCCCAATTTTCTGTTTGTATGACCCTTAGTGTCTAAGTATTATTCTTCATAGCACCCTGTAGGAAAAACAGTTATGTTTATTAAAATGTTAGGAGCACATAACTTAATAAGTGTTTATATCCTAAAAATTAATGCCATTTGAAAAATAATAAGCATAAAATAAAGGAAAAATATTTTATTCCTACATAGCTACAACATTTATAAACAGGGAGTCTCAATCAGTTGGGCAGACCTTGGAATCATATTGGACGCCACCACCCTGATTGTCTGTTATACAGTGATTTTTGAAAAACACTTAATTTTTTTCCTTGAAACGGTAGAAAATCCAGCTTTGTGAAGATATGATACCACTGAGAAAATTGTAGCTTATTCTGATACTGAAACTGTGAACTACATGAAATTAGTAAATTATACAGTCTTGGGTGGGTGTCAGGTACTACTGCACCTCTGAAATTGAACATTTCCCTGTCAGGTGAGGTGGTTCACCTGTAATCCCAACACTCTGAGAGGCTAAGATGGGTGGATTGCTGGAGCTCAGAAGTTTGAGACCAGCTCAGCAAGAGTGAGATCTCTTCTCTAAAAATAGGTGTTGTGGGCGGCACCTGTAGTCCCAGCTACTCAGGAGGCTGAGGCAAGAGGATCACTTGAGCCCAAGAGTTTGAGGTTGCTGTGAGCTGTGACAGCACAGCAGTCTACTGAGGGTGACAAAACAAAACTGTGTCTCTCAAATAAATGAATAAATGATATAAAATTTAAAATTTCCAGTGGAACCCTTAAAGGGTTTATTTATTACAATACCCCAAGGTGTCTCAGTGTACAGTATGTACACTGCAGGCTTATGTTGAAGCATTCATCACATATTTGTTCATGAATTTGATTTTATTCTTTAGAAAAGACTCAGAGGGAATAGCTCCTCCTTGTTCTATGTGCTCTATGTTAGCGAGGCTCACCTGCAGCTGGAGAATCAACTTAAAGATGGCTCACTCTGTGGGTAGGAAGTTTGTTCTGGTTTTAGACAGAAACTTAGGAGACCTGCTTAGGCAACAGCAATTGTCTGCCTAATGGGTCCCGGCCAGCATGGCAGCTATATTCTAAAAGAATAGAGTGGAAGCAGTTCCAGGACAGGCACATCACTACTGCTGTCAGCCACAAGGGCACAGGTGGCATCTTCATTCCATGGGATGAAGAGTTAGACTGCATCTGCCAGGAGTGAGTGACAGACGTTGGGGTGATCTTTAATCAACTAGAGTGGGAATACAATTTGTCAGGTGAAGATAATCCTTAAATACTTTAAGGAGTAATATGAAGACTTCATTTAAAAGCCAGTGCGTTATATGTAAAATTCTATTTTAGTAACATTTTTCTGAATAGAAGATACTGAGTGTCTGAAAGGCAGAGTTGAATTGTAGATTTCTTGAAAGTTTGTGCTGATCAATGCAAATTTAAACACATTACCTCTTTTTGAACAATTGTCTTTATAGATTGATTAATAGGCCCAGAGAGTGAGAGGAAGATTGATTACAGGAATTATTCACGTGATTTTGGAGGCTGTAGGTTTCAAGGTCAGCAGTCAAAAAGCTGCAAACCCAGCTTGAGATTGTACGGTTATACCAGCCCAGGGTTGAAGAAATGGAACCAGGAACGGCAAAGATTTAAGTTCCATTTCCAGTCTGAGTCTAGTCCAAAAGCAGGAAAAGACCAACATCCCAGCGTAAAGGCCGGCAGAGAGAGCACATTTCCTGTAGCCTTTTTGTTCTGCTCAGAGCTTCCACAGACTGTATGAGGCCCACTGAGGTTGGGGAGGGCAATCTGCTATCAGTCCACCTATTCCAATGTTAATGTCATCCAGAGACACCCAGAGTAAAGTTTAACCAAGTATCTGGGCATCCTCCGGCCCAGTCAAGTTGAATATAAAATTAATAATCACACTCGTTTTCCCATAATTAAAAATTACAACGAATATCCTAAAATACATTTGTCCCATGCTCATCATTTTTTTAGGATCAAGTCTGGGAGTAAATTTGCTCCATCAAAAGATCTGAAAGACCAATTTTTTTTCCTATGTACAGCGTGGACAAATCTAGCCTTTTTTCATATTGTCTCCAGCAGAACCTGGCTGTTTGCTTTTTACTTTTTAATCTTCATTCCCCTTGGCCAATGGTCTGCAGGTGATAGTACTTTAAATGAAAAACTGAGGATATCTATGAAAAAATATGATTTCTGGAAATGGAATATACTAGTACTCCACCGTGAAAGTAATTTCCTTTGTATTTTGTTACAGCATGAACCATAAGTACTATCAGTTTTCAGCTACTGAGTTGTCATCTTTGTGGTCAAATGGCCTATTCCCCTTTACTGTTGAAATTTTACTATTGCTCTTCTGTCAGTCTTTGACAAAGTTTCTCCATCCACAGTGTTTTACCCTGTGATAGTGGCTGTTTTGTCTCACAGATGCTACTAAAATATTCATAGTGAGTTTGAGCTAAATTAAAGTGAAATTTTTAACACCTTCATTCCTCAAAAGCTTTTCTTCCCTTCTTTATGCTCTGGGAAAAGCTTTCTATTTGGTTTTGTTTTGCAAATAACATCTCTCCAACTCTCACTAAAGGCGTCTAGAAAATCTTCTTCGCTAGATACTGCCATCTACACTATCTCTGACAAGTCAGCGATCAATGTGATACCAGTGTATTGTCTGGTCCTTTTGTTGGGAAAGGCAATTTATCATCATGCTTACAAGCAAAGCTGACCCTATACTGGGAAGTGACTTGGCACTTCCGGTATAACATCATTAAATATCTTACTGGCAGCAAAGTATCAGTAATAATTGCAGTTATGCATTTCAAATTCAATTTTATCCAGAATTCACTTATTCTCAATTGTATTATTAAACTTGATATATGCAAATTAACAAACATAACAGCCAAATTCATGTAGAAACTTCAAGTTTTATCTCAGTTTTTAAGAACTGTTCTCTAATTTCTTTCTCTTCGACTTAAAATTCATTCTGTAGTCTTTGACTTTTAATAAGAAATTTACCTAAATTAACACCAACCATAAATTTGCAAGAAAAAGCCTTAGATCTTTTATTTTTCTAAGATATCATGTAGTTAATATCTACATTTTGCACAGTACAAGAAAACAACAAAATGTTCTCTTAGCAAATGCAAGTGCTTCCTGTTTCTGTGTACCGAAAGACTAATTTATAAAATAGGAAAGATGATATGACTTACTGTTCTCAACTCCACCCACATCTCAAGGTTCTTAAAATGATTGCCTAACAAGATCACTACCAGATTTTTTATTTTTCTGGTCTTCTAAATCTTAATGGGGCTACTATTAATTGACTTTCCCATCCCTAGTGGAGAAAAATTCTTTTCTGGAGATATTTCTTTTCCTTCTGTTTTCAGTTAGTATTTCTCCTACCTGAAATCTTTTCAAATCTGTCAATCTAAAACAAGCAAACTAAGACTCCAACAGGTTTGTCAAGTTAGATACACACCAAAATGAAAGGATAGGAGCCAAGGGAAAGCTTCCCTTCTACCCTTAAAGGTTGCTAAATATGAGCTGACGGGACATGGACTGATAGGAGACTCAGTCAAGGCATTTGTATTTCAGAAGAATGACCCAATAACGTGGGTTACCAATAAACCATGGGGGTGCGGATGTTTATCTTCTTTTCTTCATAGAGAAAGTGGAAGATACAGAATGTAGGCAATTCTTTACAAAGATAACAAATAATTATTAAGGAGAATGAATGAAACCAGGAGACAGAAATTCAGTTAAAAATAATGTTCTTTGGAATTTGAATGATCCAGAGAGGCAGGTTTTTTGTGAAAAAATCAGTGCAGGTGTGGCTGTGCCCTTCCATTTTCTTTTTCTGAGATAGATAATGAGGCTTCTAGAAGGGGATGGGAAGCATGTTCTCTTTGGTGGGTCGAGTCCTTCTGTAGATAAGGGAATATCAGAAAAAGAAAGCTTTACTCTGTGCTTTGGGAGAGACCGAGGGTTGAATGTGAAAAGAGGGGTGGGGGTAAGGGGCTGAGCGAATGCTCAGAGATACCTTGTAGTTGCTTCAGTTTAGATGTCAAAGTGCCATAATTTGGAGTATTGTTTTCTGAACCCCAACAGAAACCTAATCAAGAGGCTTAATTATCAATTTTGTATTCCAAAGTCTTTATTGACTTAAGTATCTGATTATTCTCAGATCAAAGTAACGGATGGAATATAGTTAATATTTGAATTCTAGATTCTATACATAGAATCTCTTCGTATAGTAAAATAAGACTGTGTACAAAGCAATTACTTCTTTTTTGTATTTTTATGCATGGGAAAATTAGCTAAACAGATCTTTTATACAAATAAGAAGGAACACATAACATACCACTTATTTCACTTATTTAAAAGAATTTGACAAATTTTTGTTTGTAAGTAACTTCTGTTCTGGGAATGAATAGATATCACTCCTAAAAATACCTTATTACTTTGATCACTAGAAAAAGAGTCCTTTACACTCAATTTTATCCTCCTCTGTTTGGTTTATTAACCATACCAAATTAACTTTAATTGAAGTTTCCAAAGGTTACTTATCACTTTATAATTTAATATCTCATTTATTGGCAACCAATGCAACATGAATCTATTTGTCCCTGGAAATGTGACAAATTTAATTTTTTTTAATATTTAAAATGTATTATTTTGAAAAACTTGCTTTAAAAAATGAAACTAATGTCTAGAAAAAGTCATTTCAAAAATGAACTGTGATATATCCATATCAGAATTTATTGTACTTATTTAAAAGTAAGAAAGTAGGATTTTCTGTTTTTCTGTGATTAGAAATAAGTAGTAATAAACAAATACAATAAACAAAAAATTAAAATAAATGCTATCTAAATAAAATAATAGCAATTTTTAAATCTGTCAATAGAAATTTGTGAACTATTTTTTTATACTATGAAGTTAAATTTATTGATTTGTTTTATATACATACTGATAGCCATGAGTAAGTACAGTAGTCAAAAAAAAGTATTTCTAAAAGACAGCATGGCATATACACATATATACTAGAACATATGTATGTAAATGGTTAAAAGGGAATCAATATCAAAGTATGAAAATTACATGAACTTTAGAGCAGAAAATCTGATTTCAAATCCCTCTTCACCACTTAAGTTTTCTGATCATTGTTACTTATGCAACATTTCTGAAATTCAATTTGCTCATTAGTAAAATGGATATAATAAATTTAATTTTGAAGTTTTCTTAGGAGGATAGAATATGTGATGCATATTAAGTGATTCACACCATACTTGGCTTACATTTGGAGATCAGTGAAGGATAATAATAAACATAGTTATTATTATTAATACTGAAGAGGGAAAGTGACACATGCAATAGAGAAATACAAGTTTTGATGGCAGCTCGTGAAAGGGAGAAGGTCTGTTCTTGTAACTCTGGCCACCCATAAGAAAACATGGACCCCCCACTTTAGGCTCAAATCACATAATGATGATTTATTTACACCTGCACAGGTGGACTGTTGCCCCAAAGAGCAAAAGGCCTCAAACAATACCCTTTTTGTGCTGATGTGGCAAAGCAAGCATGTACAAAAGTGGAACATGGCCAGTTACAGGGTGGAGTTACAGTCAGGTGGTTAGCTCAGGGGGTTACATCATGGTGGTTCTTGGGTTGGGGCTACAGTCAGGGCACTGGCATAGGGGGTTGCATTGTGGCAGTTGGCATGAAAACTAACTTGGTTTGGGAGACTCTATAGCTTGGGAAACTTTGCTTGAGTGAGTTTTCACCATTGTTTCAACTGCGGTTAGGGAGGTCAGGGAACTCAGAGAACTTCCTTGTAGCCTGTTCTCAGAATTAAACCAATAAGGGGGTTTTGAGATGGATGGGGACTCAGGCTGAAACAGTTAGGGGCCATTACGGGTCTTCTTTACATTCTCACTCAAATAGATACAAAAGTAAACAAAAAGTGAAACAACCACAGTGAAAGTGAAAGAGTAAGAGTTATCTATATCACTACAACCAAAAAGAAACTTTAATATCTGCAGCAAACAGATGAACAGTGAAATCAACCAATTGTGGTTGGCATACAATAGAATATTAAAATCAGACTCACTTTCAGAACCAGACTTGGACTCTATCAGCTATACCCACCTATGTGAATGTGCACATTCTCACACAGAGAATCTGCTTTCCAAGGAAACCGAGGTTGTATTCCCTCTCACTTCTGCTCCCAGTAAGGACCTGCATATTTAATTCTCTCTTTGAAAGAGAGGGCACAAAGTGTTCAACATCCAAGTTCAGGAGCAAGCTTTCTTAATTACTCTTGGTATTGTTTCGTATCATTTTCTCCAGGTGTAACAGTGGAAGTAATCCCATACAGCAGCTAAGGTGCGATAGAGCCACGTGCTCCTTCTTCACCCAGTTGCTGAGCACGTTGGAGAAAGTACTATGATTTAGTAGGCCTGTGTATCATTATGATGTCAAGGGTAACATCATTCCAACTAATTCTCACAACAAAAATTATTTGTATAATAATTCATAGGAGTTCTTAGGCCAGAAAAAGTGGCTAAAAGATCTGGATGCAAAAATGAGAAATTATTTAGCAATGTAGAAACCATTAGTGAGCTGAGAATTACTAGATTTGAGGAACCCAAGACACAATGGACTGTACAGAAGTAAAGACATGTTGGGGGGAGGTAAGGAAACTAGGTAGGAGCCAGGGACAAATAATAGGGGATGAGAGATCTTTAATGAAAAATGTTTCAGGTAGTTTAAAAGTTAATGAAAAGAATCTGAGAAGAAGTGATTAAAGGACACAAAGAGAGCATTGATCCTAAGTTGGGGAAAACAGAGTTTCTCTATGTTAGCAAGAAAAAAGAAGATGATGGGTAGAGACATGAGTGAAGCATCCCTGCTGGTAGGTTTGACAACTTGAAATGCAGGGAGGGTTCAAATGTTTTAGGAAATTGGAGATGCTTAAAATGGTTATAGTAGATGGTGAATAAATGAATTACGCAGAGATTCATACTAAGATTGCATGGGGTGAAATGAGGTTGATAATTGAGACTTTGCAGTTTCACAGTGTATACTTTTCTTTTGTGTGTTTTGTTCCAGCAGTATTTGCTCTCAAAGTGGTCAAAAATAAAAACCAAACAAAAAGTGAACTCTCATTCATCCAGGGTGAGGCTTTTGATTGTCAAAGCAACACATGTAGAAGATAAATGATTTTTGCGTGCTGCAAGAAAGTTGCAATAACTAATCTATGATTTTTAAGGAAGGAAGTGACCAAGAAAAAGCTCAAGAATTGAAAGAACTTACAACAAGTATATTCTGGACATCCTAATATGTTACAAAGACAGTTTCACTGGAAAATACATGAAAAAGCAATTGAAAAAAAATGAATTTAGGATCAAAATGATATCACTAGTTTTAATAGGAACAGTTCGATATATGAAATCTCCACTTAGAAAGGGAAAGGGGGGTATCAAAAGCACACTCACATCCTTATCTTGTATCACGAGAGTCTCTGGGTTCTGTTTCTTCCTTGAAGTTGAATATTAGAGGGAAATTAAGTGTCTGTACTTACAGAGAGGAGGAACAGGGGTTTGTCTCTTTTTACTCAATGGGGGGAATAGTAGAGACATCCTAGTCTAATTTAGTAGAAGACCAGAGATTCAGAAATGAAACAAGAAAGCATAAAATCAAATTGAAAATAAAATGCAATGTACTTATTATTTTAGTTATGACCATTTTAGTTATAATAATAATGAGAGAAAAACTGGATTAAAATAAACTGGAATAAAATAAAGAAAGAGAAGTTGAAATGCTCATACAGTATATTAAAATATAGTTCAGTTTTTATAGATACTATGTATTCAAATTAAATCAATGAAATGCCATTTTATGATATATAAATTATTAAAAGAATAAAATATAATATTCAATGTTGGCAAATGAGGGCTTAAAATGAGTCCTTTTTAAATTTCAAGTGGGAATAAACTGGTACATTTCAAGAGAAAAATTATACCACCTGTGTGAGAACTTATATATAATCAGATCTTGACCAGAGAGCTGACTATCTAAAAATGTATGGTAAACACATGTATAAAACATTTCAGCAAATACATTAATCAAACTTTTACTTATAAATTTTAAATGTTGCCACATGTTGTAGAAGATTATTTTAGAAACTGAGAAAGTATTAATAAGAAATTACTACAAATCGTATAGGGAAAAAAAACAGGTAACAGTTATTATCACTGTCTTACAGAGTTATGGGTACTTTAGATTTCCTTTCACATTTCAATTTTTCTTTAATACATTTAGATATAATATTTTCATAATAGGAATGAATTATCTTAGTCTGACATCCATACTCCCTAGAGAACAAGATATAACAGAAGTCTTCAAAAGGAAAATTTATTTTGGGACGTGAGCTCAGGGAATAGCTATGATGGATTGAAAAGAGGGAAACAGGTAAAAAGGGAGAGATGATAGAAAGATGGAGACTTTACCTCTTTCATGTTTACATGGATGGAGCTGGAACATATTCTTCTTAGCAAAGTATCTCAAGAATGGAAGAAAAAGTATCCAATGTACTCAGCCCTACTATGAAGCTAA